>JAGFPH010013005.1:0-11568 GCA_018207615.1 Philaenus spumarius | reverse complement strand
CACGCTGACTAGCGATTCCCAATACGATCAAAGGGATAACTGGTACAAACCATTTATCGGGAGTTTCCTATCAATTTTGTTCCTTATTCCGGGGACTTTACCTGAATTACTTTTGCACAGGATTGTAGTAAATTTAATTACCTTTTGAACGATATAACTCAAAAATTGCACACGGGCTTATGAGTGGGAGAAATTGTGCAAAAACCTTACACTGATAATGAAAAAATCATTTATCGGGAGCTTTCTATCAATTTTGTTCCTTGTTCCGGGGACTGTAACTAAAATACCTTTGCACATGATTGTAGTACATTTAATTACCTTTCGAACGTTATAGCTCAAAATCTGCACAAGGGCTTATGAGTGAGAGAAATAATGCATTTTCCTCGCTCTAACTTTGCCATTTTGGTTTGAATCAAACGACCCGCCATTTTGTGTAAAATCGAAAAATGAAAATATTAGTTTCTGGGACATCATACAAGGACCCTTCCACTAAAAATTTCAGCTATTTTGAAGCATATTTACTACCATTTTATCAAGGTGTGAAAACCCCATATACTTATATACCGTTAAATCCCTACCCAAAAACGATTAATCGGTATAACTCCGCCATTTTGAATCCGATCGAAAAACAAAAAAAGCGTATCTGAAGAATTCTACTAGGACCCTTTCACCAAAAAATCTGCAATTTTGAAGCATATTTACTACCACTTAACAATCCGGGAATAAAACATAAATAAATATATATATAAAGTAATTTTCAAATTGGGTCGAGTGTAATAGCTCTTATTTTCTTCAAAAATTCGGCTAATTATCTGGAATATCAGGCACATTATATTTCTCACTGAAATCCATTAGGGACATTTTTAGAACATAAAAGATGTGTAAACCACTACGTTTACGCGTATTTTCGACATTGGGAATAACCTCTCATGAATAAAATGTGTTACTGTTAAAATCCAGCTGTTTAAATACAACTTATGTGTTTATTATTATTTGCAAAACCAGCTGGTGCACGGAAAATAAAAACTTACTTGTCTTAAGCCGGGTCCACACTGAACAAATGTTCGACAAACATGTTCGGCAAACATGTTTGTTGAGGGGCTCAGGGACAAACATTTTAAAAAGTTTGGATAATCATTGTTTGTCAAACAAAAAATTACTGTTTTCCAAACATTTTCAGTGTTTGCTGTAAAACATAAAAAGCTTCAGTGCTTCAGTCAGTGCCGAGCTAACATGAACGATATTTTGGTGTACCGTCGTCGTCGCCTTGCTTGTGTAGCCGCGGCCACGGCGTTCGTAATCATCAACTCCCCTGGTCCTCGAAGATGGTGGCAGAGGCAGCTGTTGCAAAGGAGGTACGAGTATAGTGGTGAGGACTTGCGCACTGACTTGAGAGCTGGCTGTTTGTTCACTAACTTTACACGAGTGTCAAATGCAGATTTTGAAATACTTGCTAACATGATAGGGCCCATTGTTGCTAAGAAAATACAAACTGGCGAGAAGTGATAAGTGTAAATGATCGTTTGGCTATAACTTTACGATTTTTAGCAACTGGTGATTCGTACCATTCTTTAATGTACTTATTTAAAGTATCAAAGCAAAGCATATCCCAAATCGTTCCTGAAGTATGTTCTGCCCTTGTTAGTACGTTGGAGGACTATGTAAAAACCTCCTGCAAACCAGAAGAGTGGAAATCGATTGCAACCGATTTTAAGCGAACTTGGCAGTTTGACCAATGCATCGGTGCTCTAGATGGCAAGCATATTGTGATACAAGCTCCAGAAAACAGTGGCTCTTGTAGACTCTAACTACTCATTTATCCATGTGAACGTTGGATGCCAAGGACGAAATTCTGACGGTGGCGTTTTTAAAAATTGTAGTTTGTGGAGAATCTTGGAAAATGGAACAGGTCTACCTGAGGATGAAGCTTTACCTGGAAGATTATTTGCTGTTCCATATGTGATTGTGGCTGATGATGCATTCGCCTTACATAAGCACATAATGAAACCGTTCCCATGCCACCAAGAAAAGGGAAGCAAAAAAAAAAGGATATTAAACTATCGCTTGTCTCGAGCTCGCAGATGTTCTGAAAATGCCTTTGGAATTCTTAGTTCAGTCTTTAGAATATTGAGAAAGCTAATGCTCCTAGACCCAGAAAAATCTACTCTTGTTACCTGTGCTTGCGTTCATTTACATAACTTTTTGCTTAAAAGTAAATCATCAGCAAGTGTATACACACCTCCTGGTTCCCTAGACAGCGTAGCTCCAGATGGAAGTGTTGTTCCTGGAGATTGGAGGAAAGACAACCAAGGATTAAAGTCATTTTATCCACTACCTCGAATAGGAAGAAAACCCAGTGAGTTTGCGAAAGCGGTGAGAGAAGAATATGCAAACTACTTCGTCTCAGACATTGGTAGTGTCCCGTGGCAAAATGACTACTCATTAGCAGTGTGGCAACTCTGGTTCCTTTTGGCATAAACAACTAAAACTGACTTTTAGTATTTCATAAAGTTTGTAAGTGTGTAAGTGGTAGTGACGTCAGTTTCATATCCTCCGAAATTTGGACATTTACCTTAAAGGCTGTAGGTAAATATATAACTAATGCTGCATAACTAAATCCATAAGGTTTGACCAAACACTTGTTTTTAAATAACAGCAATGCCAGTAAATAGCAAATTCTATATTGACAGTTCTAAATGTCGTTAATGTTTTTGAAATATATTTTCAACTTGATTAAATATATATTAAGTTTACAAGATAAATATATAAACCAGAACCAATGCTTTATTATTTTTTACCAACCAATGCCAATGTTAAGATACTGATAGCCTACAAAATAAAAAATAACATGGTAAATGTTTACTTTAGGGGCAACACCCTGTTTTGGATTTTTTTCAAAAATAATCTAAATTCAACGCTGATTACGAAAATGATAAATCACGTAACTATAACCTAAACTAAAGTAACTATAACGTAACTTAACTTAACTATAACCTAACTATAAACTGACCTAACCTAAGCCAATCTAACCTAACACGGATTAGGTTGAGTTAGGTTAGGTTAGATTAGCTTGGATTAAAATTTTGCAGGGAAAATGAGTTGGACGCTAAAAAGTAAATAAAATAAATACTACTCACATTGTATCCTGAAAAAACTTTATTTTCTTGAACAAACACTGAATACAACACTAATAAGAAAGTTATAAGTTCTTAAAGTATTCAGAAACTGTATTCATTGATGAGGCAATCAATGAAGAAATATTTCCGATGTCTTCCACTTCGCCTGGTTCCCCAAAAGTTACTGGTTGTTCAGATGTTTTTTTCCTGGTTTTTCAGATAAGTCCTTGTACTCTTCCATTTCAGCTTCAAAAAGTATATTATCTATCTTTTTTTTAACTATGCAGAGTCTCATGGTTTTCTTTATTTTTCTCATTCGGTTAGCAACGCACTCCCCGTAAACTGCATGCTCGTCTTTTGTTGGTCTTGGCTCTTGCTGCATTTCGTTGAAACAAGTTGTCATGATATTAAATGTTTCATCAACTTGTTTTCTTTTGTTTCCTCGTTTGTCAACAGGCTTACTACTGATACTACTATTCGAAGTGCCACAAAGACTAGCAGACGAAAAAGGTGTGCTGCTTCTTGAAGGGCTAGCAGGTGAAAGTAAATCTTCATTTTCACTCGGTGGTTCTTCAGAAACTTCATCCTGTATCTTGCTTGACACTGTTTCTCTAGGTACATTTTTGTCACTTAAAAACTGAAAGAATGGTAAACCTCACCAAGCTTTTTTCTTGTCGGCAGTTCCCATTCCGGACTTTAGTATTACTGCCTTTTTCTCTCTCTCTTCTGTATTGCACTAAGAGGCTTTCAATTTTTTTCTTAACTTCTTCGGTATTGTTTACACCTAACTCTTTAGCTATACTATCGTAGGAATCTTTCCTCTTGTACTTGTTTTTGTAGTTTGGTTCATTAGTGTCCCAAAGTAACCTGTGCGATTCGTACAGTTGTATTAACGAAATTACATTATCTTGCGTCCAAAAGTCCTTACTCATTGTTCTTCACTTACCAATCAGGAAACACAAAAAAAAAAACAGCAACTCACTGACAGAAAACACAACAATAGACCTGCTTCTGACTAGGAACTCGCAGAGACTGACAACAAACAGTTTGCCAGTTGTCGCTCTGAGAGCGAACATTCAGTCCAAACAAAGATGGCGGTGCGACCCAAAACCTGTTCTCCACCACTTACAAATATTTTGTTTGGTGACGCGTCCACACTGGCCACGGGCAAACATTGTTTGTCAAACATAATAAAATTAGCCCAAACTGTTTCAACAAACATGTTTGTCGAACATTTGTTCAGTGTGGACCTGGCTTGAGAACAGGTGTAGAAAACAGCTGTTTTCGGTGTAGTGTAATGAAAGTTATTTTTTAAATTAATTACAATAAATACATAAACCTATTTTTTTACTAAGGCCTGTATTAATTTTTTTATGTTGAACTCGGGCAAACTCCTGAGTGCTTCGCACTGCAACCCCGTTGGATACACGTAATCACGTTATGTTTTCTTTATAATAAAGGTGTAGGATTAACAATAACCCCAAAGATAAGATGGTAAATAATGTTAAATGCTCAAATCAAATTATGTCGTACATTTTATAACAGCAGTTATAATAAAGGTTAACAGAACCAGCAAGGCTCAGGTCTACGCTTTAATAAAAACCTAACCTAAAAGTTAAAATTTTTAATAAATAATAGCTTCAAAGTTTGAAATCTGCTGTTAATGGAAATATTAGAGCAGACAGCTATTTCATCTGTTATTTTTTCAATTGGTGGCTATGATAATGAATGTAAAGTAATACTTTCAAGAAATATGTGTTGGTCCATCAGTCTAGGCCTAACCTAAGAATTTTTTCCGACTAAATTTACAAATATTGAAATAAAAAATGTTTTTATCAAAATGAATCAATTATGGCCTATGTTACTCAGGAATATCTTTTTATTAGTAAAACATTTATTTTGTCAACAACTTTATTGAGTGGTGCTCTTGTCTTTCATTCCCTTATAATTTTCAGCGGCAAAACAGTCACCAAACACTTCATCAATTAGATTATTGTTTGAAATGATATTTTGTTTCAATTCAATTACTTCCTTCGTATTTAATGACAGTTCGCTGCTTCCCAACTTAAGTATGTAATCAGTACATTCCCATCACTCTGTATCAACCCGCATATTTTCTTCTAGTTTGAGAGTATTAAAAATTGACCATAATGAACATCGCTTAATACAAAGATCTGATAATTTTGATTTATTAGCTCGTGGCTGTACAGGCAGACATTGTCGAAAATCTCCTCCAAGTACGATCACTTTACCACCGAAAGGAAGATTCTGATTTCCAGTAGATCGCAAAAGTTTATCAATGTTTTGCAATCCATATTTTTGAACCATCGGAGCCTCATCCATAAGAAAAATATCAATTTCTGTTAATTTTCTGGCTTTTATAGAGTTAGGTTTGATACTCGAGACTGAGTCTGTTGTTAAAGGTACTTTTAGTGTTGTTAAAGGTACTTTTAGTGTTGTTAAAGGTACTTTTTAGTGTTGTTAAAGGTACTTACAATTATTGTTGTTAAAGGTACTTTTAGTGTTGTTATAGATACTTTTAATGTTGTTAAAGACACTTTTAGTGTTGTTAAAGGTACTTTTAGTGTTGTTAAAGGCACTTTTAGTGTTGTTAAAGGTAATTTTATAGTGTTGTTAAAGACACTTTTAGTATTAAAATTTGTTTATTACCTTATATGGTCCGTCACAATCCTTGTTTGTTTGTTTTTGTTTTGTATTACCGGTTTCGACATTGCTATGATGTCGAACCAGTCGAAACCGGTAATATAGAAAACAAACAAACAAACAAGGATTGTAATGGACCATATAAGGTAATAAAAAAAAATTTAATATTATATACAATCCTGGAGGCTAGAAGTCCAAAAATGTTTACACTTTTAGTGTTGTTAAAGGTACTTTTAGTGTTGTTAAAGATACTTTTAGTGTTGTTAAAGATAGTTTTAGTGTTGTTAAAGGTACTTTTAGTGTTGGTAAATATACTTTTAAAGTTGTTAAAGATACTTTAAGTATTGTTAAAGGTACTTTTAGTGTTGTAAAAGATACTTTTAGTGCTGTTAAAGGTACTTTTAGTGTTGTTAAAGATATTTTTAGTGTTTTTAAAGGTACTTTTAGTCCAAAAAATTAATTATGAGTAGTACGGCCATTAGGCAGCAATACCAGTAAAAGGCATACATTTCACTTTGCACCATTACATAATTTCTATTACCTTTATAGAAACACAAAGAATGCAGAAACTGGTGAAAAGGTTATCAGAACGGTTAATAATTCGACCACGCAGCTGGACCGCTGACGTGAGTTGAGCAAATTTCCAAAATTAAGTTTATATGCCTATGTTTTAGTGTTTCAACCAACAATTTGGGAAATAGGTCTACTCACGAAGGCATTGATCAGCTGTCTGTGTGTACGTAATGTATTGGTAGAACTTGTTTGCGCCTAGTGGCATCGCGAATTTGCACCATTTGGCTTTGAACCAGGTACTTTGAACCAAGCGAGCTGTAAGGTCGCGTAAAAAACAAAATGTGCAGAATAACATCCTACATTTATATTTTTAGAAAAAACTTTAAACAAATTTCATTCTCGTAGTAAAAATCTAAAAAAATAGTTACTTCTGGTCAAAAAACATATTTCCGGTTGTTGGATTTTTTTGCATAACGAACTCGTCTGAGTGACATAGACAACCAACACGTGTACCAAATTTGGACCAAATCGGACTTAAAATGCGGCCGCTAGAGTGTGAACACATATATATCTGGGGACTATGATCGGTGCTCATTTGCTACTCCCTTGGTCTTACCATAATTGTCACTTCAATAGCCCATTTTTAAATTCTCCATCCTATACATAGTATATGGAGAAAGTATTGTTTTCGTCCAAATTTTCGAATTTGAATTTTTAGTGGAATTATCTGTTTTAGTGCTCACTGAACCCCCAAAAAATGTTTAGTGGAATTATCTGTCTTGGTGCTCCCTGAACCCAAAAATATTTTTAGTGGAATTATTTGTTTTGGTGCTCCCTGAACCCAAATAAGTGTTCTTTTGGCGATGTCTGTCCGTGTGTCTGTGTGTCTGTAAGGATGTGTAAGCTGGAGAACATACCAACGGTCCGATTTTGATGAAATTTGGTTTGTATGTGTAGGTCTGGAATATCTCCAGGCGTTTTTTTTCCATTTTTTCAAATTTAAGATTTTCAAGTTGTTTTACCAACCAAAAATGGCCAAAAAACGAGAAAATCGAAATTTCTCAAAAACGGCTATAACGATTTTAATAAAATTTGGCTTATTTCTAGCCCTTAGTGTACCCTACCATATGCAAGAAACCACATCTTTCTAAAAATTCTCGTTTAGTTAATAATAATAATAATAACTGATTTTTGGGGGTTTTTGGCCTAAAAGGGGTTTGTTTTTCAAACATTTTAAAAACCTTTTTTCGTGCATCTATACAGGCGTAATTGACATGTTTGGTCCAAATTTGTTCGAAATCGATCGAATAGTTTAAATAATAATAATATAATATGGATGTGTGTTACACGCATCTAATATTTTCCATGGTAACATTTTCCTACTTTTGCAATTCTAAATAACCACCTCATAGTCCAAGAGCTGACGACGAATTTAGGGAAGGTATTTTGGGCAAGTTAAAATAACAAAAAACTAATATTTTATTATTTGGAGAATCTAGAATCCTGACTCTGGCAGAGGGTTTGCGGTTATTTTGCTACTGCGCAACCTATGACATCTGCAAAAAAATAAATGAAAAAAATATGTTTTGGGCAACTTGAAATTTATTTAATCTTTAATTTTAGCATCTATTTAACTCAGAAATAAACATCCCAGACGTTTTTTGGGATTTTAAAGTATAACCAGACTCCCCCGAATGTATGTAATAATTATACCTCAAAAATATACTTTGGGCATTCTGAAATTTTTATAGCATGTTTATTAAATAATATTAAAAACAACGTGTAAAGCGCCAGACGAATTAAACGGTTATTAATATTTCCCAGACGCGAATACAGATTTTAAATGAATGCGACAAAAAAGTCTTATGCGTAGCCATAAGTGCGAGAGAGATAGTTTATTGAGACCTGCCGGCAACTGACGGTGCCGGGGCCTTAGCTCGAGTTTACCATATAACGCGGACTCTGTCCATGTAACAGAGTATTTTGGAGTAGTTATTTTTTTTTTAATTAACAAATCTATATATATAAAATTCAATGTATGTCCGTTTGTTTGTCCGTCATGCGTTACCAAACCGTCCATCCGATTGCTTTGAAATTTTGCATAGTAACACAGGTTAACCCTGGGAAGGTTTTAGGCCATTTACCGAAGTCCTAGGACATAAGGGCTACGCCCCAGTGGCCCTCAAAGTTTCAATGTTAATCTTATGGAAGGTCAATATTAAGGAAGAAGAAGAAATATTTCTTTTGATTTTATCAGGGGCACAAAAAACAGCTGTTCGTATGAAAAACTTAAAACAGCTGATTTTGATCAACAACTGATTTGGATCAAAAAATGAATATAATTTTAGGTTAGGTAAATCAAGCAATGAGCAGAATCCCATTATAATTTACATCGGCCCTCAGGGATACGAATTACAGGCTTTCAAAGTTTCAAATTAAGCAATAGCAAAGCATTGGCGGGTCAGCTAGTATAGAATAAATTTATAATAAAAATACATTATTAAAATCCTTAGAAAAAGAAGACTTTTTAATTAAATTATTTTGTATCTTAACTGGAATAATAATTTAAAAATTAACATATTCAATTACTTTTTTCTATTTTCAACTTTTATTAACCTAATATTTGAGTTTGACGTGTAGTTTCAGGTTATAAGCATAAGCTACATTTACCATAATCTCTAGTCATACGTAAGTAAACAATTACCAATATTTCTGAACTAGCTGTATTGTCAAGAGTTTCCTTTTATTCTAATTTCTATAATATTTGATTCCTGCTAAAATGATCGAGTTTTAGAGTTAGTTTGGTGTGTGGTTTCAGAATACAAGCAAAATACATCATAATATCTGGTTAGATGTAAGAAATTAATTAGGCCTACTACTATATTATTAGTGTATATTTTACTCGTTAAAAAATAATATCGATATTATTTGATATTGCCGATATCGATATTTTCTTTCGATAATATCGTGATATCGATATTAGAGCTTAATATCGATATCAATATCGAATATCGGAAACTTACCGATATCACAACAATAATACTTTGTCTATATAACAGAGTACAGTATTTTGGAGGAGTTATTTTTTTTAATTAACAAATATAGAATAAACTTATAATAAAAATGTATTATTAAAATCTTTCAAAAACAAGACTTTTGTATCTTAAGAGATTGAAGACGATCTGTCAGATTGTGAAGATGGTCTTTCAAAGAGTGAAGACCAATGAATACTTGTGAAGACGATCTGCCAGACAGTGAATCTTCAGAGAGCAGTGAAGAGGAGGAATAAAGCGAAAATATAAATTCATCACCTTTAAGAGTTTAATTAATCAATGAAAAAATTAATATTGAAAATATTTTTTGCTTAAATAATCTTATCAACAACGCCTTCCATTAGGTCTATTAAAAAAAATTATTATCTATATCGATATTATTTTTTTAACGAGTAAAATATAAACTAATAATATAGTAGGCCTAATTAATTACTTACATCTGACCAGATATTATGATGTATTTTGCTTGTATTCTGAAACTACACACCAAACTAACTCTAAAACTCGATCATTGTAGCAGGAATCTAATATTATAGAAATTAGAAAAAAAAAGGAAACTCTTAACAATACAGCTAGTTCAGAAATATTGGTAATTGTTTACTTACGTATGACTAGAGATTATGTTAAATGTAGCTTATGCTTATAACCTGAAACTACACGTCAAACTCAAATATTAGTTTAATAAAAGTTGAAAATAGAAAAAAGTAATTGAATATGTTAATTTTTAAATTATTATTCCAGTTAAGATACAAAATAATTTAATTAAAAAGTCTTCTTTTTCTAAGGATTTTAATAATGTATTTTTATTATAAATTTATTCTATATTTGTAAATTTAAAAAAAATTAACTACTCCAAAATACTCTGTTACATGGACAGAGTCCGCGTTATATGGTAAACTCGAGCTAAGGCCCCGTCAGCTACCGGCAGGTCTCAATAAACTATCTCTCTCGCACTTATGGCTACGCATAAGACTTTTTTGTCGCATTCATTTAAAATCTGTATTCGCGTCTGGGAAATATTAATAACCGTTTAATTCGTCTGGCGCTTTACACGTTGTTTTTAATATTATTTAATAAACATGCCATAAAAATTTCAGAATGCCCAAAGTATATTTTTGAGGTATAATTATTACATATATTCGGGGGAGTCTGGTTATACTTTAAAACCCCAAAAAACGTCTGGGATGTTTATTTCTAAGTTAAATAGATGCTAAAATTAAAGATTAAATAAATATTTCAAGTTGCCCAAAACATATTTTTTTCATTTATTTTTTTGCTGATGTCATAGGTTGCGCAGTAGCAAAATAACCGCAAACCCTCTGCCAGAGTCAGGATTCTAGATTCTCCAAATAATAAAATATTAGTTTTTTTGTTATTTTAACTTGCCCAAAATACCTTCCCTAAATTTGTCGTCAGCTCTCCGACTATCATATGCTACTCTTGGGAAGGTATAAAGTTTCAGCTGGGAGAAAGAATGTGGCAGTTATCTGGTACCGTTTTATTCCAATTTAAATTCGCTAATAATTATGATGATTTATAATTATTACAAAAACATACTATACTATATTAAGTATATGTAACGCAATAAATGTATTGATCCATATGCTCCTTTAATATTAATATTGATCCGCATTAATTGTCATAGACATTTTCACTTCCAACGTGTGGTCTTAGGCACACACAATATTTTTGTTGCATATAAGTTGTAGAATAAATATGTAACTTAATAATGTTTCTATAAAAAAAAGCACTATTTTGAAATAGAATCTCTACATAAAAAATGTAATTCTGTCATATAAAAAAATTATGTCTTTCTCACAATAAATCTGACTGTACTGCGCTCGCGTCAGCATCTAGTCACTGCTACCTCATTACCATACCCCGATCCAAGTGCCTCTGTCCTTATTGTAATTTCCATGAAATATTAGAGTATACAATAATACGTTAGCATTTACTGGGACCACGAGTCGACGCTGTTGTTGGCGAGCGACACTTGCAGGTGGGAAATAGGAAATACAAAGTAAAATACATTTATTTGCCTAAGTACTTTCATCTAATGCGTAGAGGTAATTTTTAAAAAGTACTTTAAAATGTTATTTGATTTAATATGAGACATTATTTAGTTACAATAAATGTTATAAACTAGTGGACCCAGCAATGCTTCGCTACTGCTTGATTTAATTTAAAGGGTAGTTATTCCATTTCATTATATTGACTTAAGT
>JAGFPH010013004.1:0-21326 GCA_018207615.1 Philaenus spumarius | reverse complement strand
GTACGAAAGTGGTGGGAAAGTGTCCTGTGTTGAGTGCAAAAGTAATAGCTTCACTGATAACTGCCACTTTACAAAGAAATGAAGGAAAAAGCTCCAACCTTGTAAGTTTGTCATCCCTCAAAGTTCATTCCACATGCAAAAAGCATTATACGTGAGCCGAAAGAATTGCAGCTTATGTGACGAAACAGGCCCCTGTTTTGAAACAGCCATTGATAAGTCAACAGATTCACAGTCGTTGTCAATGGAGGACACGGACCTCATAGTCCTTGTGATTTTGTTAATCCCCAAAGACCAATACATCATAATTATGAAACCGGGCCGAGGAAAGGTGCCAACCAGTCTGTATTACCACCGCTGAGTTACAGGAGCTCAAAGTATTATGGTCATCAATGCTTTCACAGCATAAAGGGGGTTGTTTTTCAAAAATTTGTCAAAACCTTTTTTCCTGCATCTATACAGCCCTAATTGACGTGTTTGGCGCAATTTTTTTCGAAATCGATGGAATAGTTTTCTCTCTATATAATAATAATATTTATTGGTTAATCTCCTACTTTAATAAATCACCTCTCCTACCCCACCTACAAAATTATGAAGTCACAGTGAATCTGCTTAGTAATTTAAAAATGTTTGTGAGAAAGTATGTGCCAGTTCCTGGTACCGTTTATTTCTCATAAATTATTTATACAATCTATATATAAAAGAGACTTTGGTCTGACTAACATAGAACCAACGTAGAGCCAAAACCAGCTAAGAGATACAAATACGAAAATTTAAAGGTATATTTATTAAGTGTACATTTTCTATAGGGGCGCCTCGGCGCTATGTTTGCTCGCGGGTGAATCGGATTTTACCGTCAAGCATTTTCTGAAACGCTTTATTTATTCCGTCTGTTTGAAAAAATCTTCGGTCTTGCCGAGATTCGAACCAGCAGAGTCCATAGATTAGCGCCTTAGCCGGTTAGGCCACGAACACACTGCTAGTTTAGTATATTTGAGTCGGGTATATAAGTGTGACAGATTGTCCTACTTCGTAGGCATAACCCGTTCATGTTAACACAAAGTACAGTTTAATTGATAATGCCTCTGAAAAGGTCACTGTGCTTTCTCATTTAACAAGTTGTGTTAAAAATGGACATTGTGCATCCTCATTTCGTAATTTGCGTTAAAAAGTTTACACTTCTCCCGTGTGGTCTTGAGCGCACAATTTACATTTTTTATGGGTTCTCAAACGCGCACTAAGAAAGGATTTTTCAAAATGTTAATTTTGAAGAGTACGAAATATTGAAAATTCCGATAAAACAGCTGTTCGGATCAAACGCTTAGCAACACACGTTTGTTTACATTCACCGCCGTAGCAACCAACTTAGCAAATTCAGAATCAGTTTGTTATTATTCGCAAACCGCTTTTTTAGGTTAGATTAACAAACAAAAATTGAGTTAAATTAAAGGAAATCTGTTCACATCAACTGCACAGATAGAAATATTAAGAATAATTTCACAGTAAGATTAAATGGAGTTGAATTCCCTGTGGAAATACAGCAAACTGGGTATGACGTTGAATGCCAAGTTGAAACGGAAAGAACGAAAAAAAAATAACTGAACCGAAAATCAATTTCGGACAGCTGTATTGGCTTTTGGCCTTTTGGCTTGGGTCGTAAGTCTCATTTGTCAATCTATATAAATAAAAATGTAAATGTTTGTTTATTCGAAATCTTAATCTTGGAAAGTTCTTCGCCCATTGCTTTGAAATTTTTACTCAAAGTTTCATTTGAACACACGCGTGTTGTTATATGTTTTTTTGAAAAACAACGCCATTGTTAGACGTAAAAAGAACAGAAACTACACTAAATATGTTACGCCAATGGGAGCGCCATACTAAATATTGAATTATGTTTATTGCTCATACAGTAATCAGCTGTTTGCTCTAATATTTCCATTAACAGCTGATTTAAAACTGTTAAGCAATTATTTATATTTCTAATTTTTAGGTAAGGTTTTTATTAAAGTGTTGACCTGAGCATTGCTGGTTTTTTTAACCTTTATTATAACTGCTCTTTAAAAAAAGAGAAATAATTTGATTTGAAAATTTAACATTATTTACCTTCTTAGCTTTGAGGTTGTTATTAATCCTACACTTTTATCGAAAAGAAAACATAACATAACTATGTGTGTGGAAGGGTCCAACGGTGTTGGCGTGCGGAGCACTCAGTGGTTTCCCCTAGTTTAATTATAAAACAGTAAGCATTTTCATTAATTTTTGTTTGTGCTTGCTTTTAGTTTGTACATTTTTTTCCACTTTTTTTCAATTTTAACCATTAATTTTACTTCTTTATAATATATTAGTATAGATTCAAATATCTGTTATTACATCTATATTATATAAATAAAATGTATGTCTGTCTGCCTTCTGTTTGTCCTTTATGCGTTACCAAACCGTCCATCCGATTGCTTTGAAATTTTGCATAGTAACACAGGTTAACCCTGGGAAGGTTTTAGGCCATTAGGGACATTAGGTTTTTACCGAAGTCCTGAGACATTAGGGCTGTCCCACTGGACTTCAAAGTTTCAATGTTAATCTTATGGAAGAAAGATTTCTTTTGATTTTATCAGGGGCACAAAAACAGCTGTCCGTATAAAAAGCATAGCAACACGTCATGTTTGTTTACATTCATTACCACAGCAACATTACTTAGCAAATTTGAAGAGTATTAGCTTTTTGAGGTTACATTGACAAAAATCAAACAATAGCGAAGCATTGTCGGGTGCACTAGTGTTATAAATAAAACAGCAGATTTTTGAAAAATCTTAACACAATTTTAGGTTAGTCAAACAACGAAAAAAAACCTTTATTTGCAACCAATTTATCAAATTTAGAATCAGGTAATTAATCTTCACAACTACACTGTTTTTAGATTAGGTAATTGCAAACAAATGGCTTACTGTAATATAAGTCAAACGTCTGGAGCTACATATCATTTTGTTTCCTTTAGTTGGTAATATCAAAATTTGTTTCAAATGTTGGTTATTCATGACTGTTTTGGTGAAATTACAAGGGGTGCTGCATTTCGAATTATTATGGTTGGTCGTGTCTTCACCTAGTTCACAAGTTTAATTTTATTAGCCCTAGATCAAAATAATTTCAATTCTACAATGCAAAAGCACCGACACTTTCGACTCCAGCTCATCCTTAGTGATCCTGTCGCAATTAACTGCGTCGATTATGGAAAACAGCTGATATCCGACATGGGAACCAGCTGTTGCGGAATATTCCCGACTTATAAATGCCCCGGCAGCGTTGAATTTGAATTCATTACTATCTGCGGAAAGGTTAGGTTTCCCAACACTAGCGGACCGGAGGAATTTCCAACAGTTGAAAATGTCAGGATAAGGGCGCGGGAACGACGTTGCATTCCCAGCACAACTTTTATCGTTACTACACCCGCACTATATTTCCTTTCCCAAGGATGTATATATTATAAGCCTGTAATACTAGCTCCGGGCTTTATAGAACTGCATAGTTCCAGTAAACGTGAGGAATCCTGCCAAGTTAGAACGATTTTGTAGGTTTGCTTGTTTATTACGATCAGTGGAGGTGTAGGGAGGGACATTCCCAACCCCCACCCCAACAATAATTAGAAAAACAAAAGATTGGGAAATTTGAGAATTTAGAACCTATTTCAAACTCCGAATGTAGTAGTAAAACCTATTGCTCAAAGATTTATTCAAACCAATAATTTTTAAGTTAAGAAATTGGGATTTTATCGATACAATATTGTAATAATGTAGTACAAATTTCTACTAATTGATGAATTAAGTAGCAGTACCAGGAGACCGAGCTAAAGCTCGATTATAAGCAGGGCCTAGTTCGCTCACGTCAATAACTATTATTGCAAATTTCGGTGAACATCGTTTAGGTTAGGCCTATAACATTAAACAACTAAATAAAGGGTGTGTTTATTTAGCAGAAGTATTCGTTGCCATGGTAACTGTAAATAGATACAACATTAGGCTTACCTCTAATAAAATACAGTTTAAAAGAAAACAGATGATTATTGTAATGGCATTGAAAACATTTGCATCAGCTGTGCTTCGTTTAAAAGAAAACAGATGATTATTGTAATGACATTGAAAACATTTGCATCAGCTGTGCTTTGTATTGTTTAAAATGGACAAATTTCACTTTTTAATTTAATAAAAAGACGTAGAAAACGAATTTTCCCAGACTGGTGACCATTTCCAATCGATTTCTCGTGGCCAAAAGCCCCATATAAAATCAAAAAATCAAAAATCCTTAGACGAAGATTCCAGATCCATTTAGCAGACAGACAATTATCTCTCGCTTTAGAAGATAAGATACACTGAGCTATGTAGAACTAAGCATTGTACCTTTTTAGCGAATTTCCATAGGAAAGATGTGCTATTTCAGTGACTCTTATAGTGAAACCTAAGATCGGGAGTGTTCAATGAGCACCGTTCATGGCCCCAAGAACCCGTTTTGGAGTGTCATTAGCAAATTTCCATAGAAAAGATGAGCTATTCCAGTAACTCTTATGGTGAGACCTAAGGTCCCCTGGTCAATGAGCACCGATCACGACCCCAAGAACACGTTTTGGAGTGTCATTAGCGAATTTCCATTGAAAAGATGAGCTATTCCAGTAACTCTTATAGTGAGACCTAAGGACCGGGAGTAGTCAATTAGTACCGATCATGGTCCCCAGAGCCCGTTTTGGAGTGTCATTAGCGAATTTCCATAGAAAAGATAAGCTATTTCAGTGACTCTTATGGTGAGACCTAAGATCGGAAGTTGTAAATGAGCTACGATCATGGGCCCCAGAACACGTTTTGGGGTGTTATTAAATATTTTATAACTTATCTATATATGTGTTCGCACTCTAGCGGTTCGTAATGGCGGATTATTATTAGTAACTTTTGAGAATAGTTAAACTTCAACACAACCTTACATTAAGCTTCAACTACAAGTACTAGACGCTAGTGACATCCTAGAATGTAAAACAGCACACTGACAAGGGTTGTTGCACTTTGGATAATTTCAAAATGGCGTTTAAAACGATGTTTCCTATTTACTGCTGTCATAATTCACAGCTTACACAGCTGAACAATAGTTCATTGTCAAGAGCTCCGTTGCTTTAATAACCGATAAAGTTGATTAACAACGACATTCCCTTCCAATCATTTAGTTATTTATTGTTATTGGCCGTTACGTCGTACGCGAAAGCCAACAGGAAAACTGATATTGGCCTTCGCAATCCCGGATATATGCGAAACAATACCACTAATTTGTTTTTTTAAATGCATTTTTATTTTTAGAGTTTTTCATCATGATGGCAAAATATAGTCTGCTAAATAAAAGCTTAAAATTTAAGTAAATATTTTAAATTTACTCATTTTTACTTTCTTCCCCCTATTCGTAGTATATGCAGAAAGTATTGTTTTCGTCCAAATTTTCGAATTTGAATATTTAGTGGAATTATCTGTTTTGTTGCTCCCTGAACCCCAAAAAATTGTTTGTTGGAATTATATATGTTGGTGCTCCCTTGACGCAAAAATATTTTTAGTGGAATTATTTGTTTTGGTGCTCCCTGAACCCAAAAAGTGGTTTTTTGGATGTCTGTCCGTGTGTCTGTTAGGAGGTGTACAGAGCTGGAGACCATACCAACGGTCCGATTTTGGTGAAATTTGGTATGTAGGTGTAGTTCTGGAATATCTCCAGGCAGTTTTTAATTTTTGATTTTTAAGGGGTTTTACCCCCCAAAAATGGCAAAAAAACGAGAAAAATCAAAATTTCTCAAAACCGGCTCTAACGATTTTGATCAAATTTGGCTTACTTGTAACCCTTAATATACCCTACCATATGCGAAAAACCGCATCTTTCTAAAAATTCTCGTTTAGGTGATAATAATAACTGATTTTTGGGGGGTTTTGGCCAAAAAGGGGGTTGTTTTGCAAAATTTTTCAAATCACTTTTTTGTGCATCCATACAGGCCTAATTGACATGTTTGGTGCAAATTTGTTCGAAATCGATCGAATAGTTTTAATAATAATATATATTAGTTACTCATCTCCTACTTTAATGTATCCACTCTCCTAGTCTAATACATTATCTGTTGAATGAGATGGCAAAATTGTGTAGAATTGTTACAAACACTTTGTACATTTGTATTTCTTATTGTGAACGCTCTATACAAGTATGTACTTAATAGTTGGAATCGTAAAAACATTTACTTCCTAGTAGTAGTGGAAGACCAGCTGTGACCGTTGCATGCACGGTGAAACTTAAGTCAGTGATGCAGAAAACCGCCGTGTGGCCTCCGCATGGACACACAGAGCGCTGGCTTCAGTTCTTACGTAACGTAAATGCAGATAATTGTTTGTACAATGTCGATAAATTACACACGAGTAATCGATATTTACTTGAGCAAGACCGACTACAATCAAATTATAAAGGAAAGATCGACTCTTGAATGTCGAGAGGTAACAGTTGCTGCTGCGTTTGTAGAAGCACTAGTAACATTTTACACATGAGAAAAATAAAAATTCAATATATTAAGTTTATTATGTTATAGAACTGATATAGGCAATTAGATTTTTTTTTTTTTTGAGGTTAGAAGTCGTAAATGTATATTTTTAGCAGGATTTTCGAAGAAAACTACTTGAAAACGGTTGGTCAGAAAAGGGTATGACTTCATTTCTTTACGTTTCAGACCATTTGGAGACGATACCCAAAATACATATATACAGGGTGGTTATAAAGTCATTCCCCCCCTTTAACTTTTGTGTTTGTTAAAACAAACAAATATCCTTTGGGGAACGATACTAACCTAACCCAAAGTATCTTTTGAAGCAATCGGAAATATTGAGTGTCCCCTAAAAATGGGGGGAAAATGGGCAACCTAAAAAATAAAAAAAATGCTTTCAAATCGATTTCGTAAATTTTATTTTTTACACAATTTTCTAAGATGTAGGAGTCGACTCAGACGTTTTTTGTAGATCAAGCACTTTGAAATAAAAATTTTTTGTCTCTTGAATTTTTTTCTAAAAACTCTTCCTTTTCGAGATATTAACAACTTTATTTATTTCAACACGTTTAGGGCCGCCATTTTGTTTTGGGTGGTCCGATTTTTATTTTATTTTTCCTAGTCTTAAATAGACATTTAAAATGACGTATCACATGACCATACTTCCCGTTTAAAAATTTTCAGTTGGCCCCAAAATCCCCCGTTTTTAGGCGACACTCAAAATTTCCGGTTGCTTCAAAAGATACTTTCGTTTGAGTTAGCATCGTTCCCCAAAGGATATTTGTTTGTTTTAACAGACACAAAAGTTAAAGGGGGGGGGGGGAGTGACTTTATAACCATCCTGTATATGTTTTCCCCGGATAGATAAGTGGTAGTAAAATATGCTTCAAAAACGCAGATTTTTTGGTGAAAGATCCTAGTAGGATTCTTCAGATAAACATTTTTTGTACAATCCTATTCAAAATGGCGGAGTTCAATCGTTTTTGTGTAGGGATTTGAGGAGTATACAAGTTCTGTGGCTGTTAACTATCTATCTAATATTTCTTTTATAAAAGTCGAGAAATTCGCCCCGCTTTTGATTAAATAGTTGTAATTGAACTTTTCAAATGAGAACCTGTACCTTGTTTCTTGTCAAATTAAAGGGCGTAAAATTACAAAATTACTGACACGAAATATTTTTCGGACTACCTTCACCGATATGGCGGCACAAAATGTATAAGATTTTTATTAATATTGTATAAACTATAACAAGTGTTTTGCAAAAACTAAAACGTCCTGTAATGATCCATTTTCGACAATATTTCGTCGGGCAACGACGTATACAACTCCTATTAAAGCGAGTGCATGTACGTGACTAACATATAATATAACAGCTGATTTCATCCATCATCTGTAATACTTAAACAAAACCCAGTGTAGATTATAGTTTGAGGTTATGTTTACAACTTCAATCGTTATAATTTCTTGTGAAGTTGATTTTTTTTAACTTGAGTTATGGAAACTAATTAATGTATGCTATATTATACGTTATAATATTTGCTTTGAGCTTATAAACTGTATATAAATACAACCTTTTATCATCAATATATTTGTTCATGCAAATTTAAAGAAGAAATATGTATTCGTTTAACTTCGGAAACATTCGTACATCTTCGTATAACATATACAAATATTCGATTATTAATTTCTTCACTATAATCATTATTAATAATTTCTAAATCATTTGATCCATCAATATGAAATAAAAATCAATTAGAAGATAGTATTTTGTATCTTTCTTTAAATGTATTGTGTGTAAAAAAAGCCCCCCCCCCCCCTTTAATTTGTTTGCTTGTTAAAACAAACAAATATCTTTTGGGGAACGATATCTCGAAAAGGAAGACTTTTTAGAACAAATTTCAAGAGAAAAAATGTTTATTTCAAAGTGCTTGACCTAAAAAAATAGCTTCCAAATCGATTTCGTAAATTTTATTTGTATTCCACCATCTTAGAAAATTTAAAAAAAAAATTACGAAATCGATTTGGAAGCAATTTTCCAGTTCAAGTACTTTGAAATAAACATTTTTGGTCTCTTGAAATTAGTTCTAAAAACTCTTCCTTTTCGAGATATTACCAACTTTATGTCAATTTATTTCAACACGTTTAGGGCCGCCATTTTGTTTTGGGTGGTCCGATTTTTATTTTCTTTATGTCATTTTCCTAGTCTTAAATATACCTATAAAATGAGTTACCACAAGACCATACTTCCCGTTTAAAAATTTTGAGTTGACCCCGAAATCCCCCATTTTTGGGGAACACTCAAAATTTCCGATAACATCAAAAGATACTTTGGATTAAGTTAGTAGGTCGTTACCCAACAGATATTTGTTTTAATTAAAGGGGAGGTCGGACTTTTTTTACACACAGTATAATAACGTATGTAAATAAAAATGTTTATGAAATAGGCCTACAGTTTTATAATTCTTTTTATTATAAACATTTACCGAGTTAAAAATCTCCGTCAGCATAATTAGGTAGGCCTATATAAGTAGGCTTTAATGTTGTTTTTAAATAGTTTGTTTTTTAAATGATGTATTTCTGATTAATGGTGTGTATCTAATTAATCAGCCTGTGATTTTTCACGAGGCTTACTATTATATTAATTACTATCGAAAAACAACATATCATAACACTTTCCTTTTAACTCATTTAACTGATAAAGTTTTAAAATTAATTAGGCATTAATAAAACAGTTCATACTTCATTCAGAGAAAACCAAACGACCTTTGACGAACATTGAATAAATTCAACAGCTTCGGAGACTTTAACGTCCGCATAATAATGCTCTTCCTACAACTAAAGATTCTTCAGGTTGCCCAATTCTGCGGATGATGACACTCGCCTGCACATGTGTATTATGCAACCAGTCGGTAAAAAAAGTTTAAATGTCTTTTATTAAAGGAAAGGCAAGCAGGACCTCCTGAGGCTCAGGAACTCCGGGTTGATAGATAAATTATTGCTTATTTGGAGATAAATTATATATTCTTGTTTTAAAAGTCTAAACGTCGTTTGCATAAGAGGGTTGCGTAAGATGGAGTGTGGGTTTGTGTTGTTAATTTGTGCGCTTGCGCACGTACTCCTTGGTAGTTATTGGTGAAATTAAGAAATTTGACATTTTAAAAAGCAATTAGTGACCGTTTACACTTTAAACTTTGTATAAAACGTCGAGTAACGATAAATATACATAAGTGTGACGTATTTATTTTATCTTTTCTACCAGGTATTTTTTATTTTTATTCTCTTCAATTACCTCATACGTTCGTTATTTTAATTACTATACTTCACCGATATAGTTTTGGGAACCGGAGTTTTGCCTACGGGTGTCAGGTAGATGGGGGGGGATGCCGTCGGCAACCTCTTGGTGCGGAGATTTGCCTACGGTGGGGGCGGGAGAAAGAGAGTGTGAGGGAGGGAGAGAGACACCGTTTCTTGTAGTGATTATTAAAGAGCATCCACCTTTCTCGTAATTATAATACGACGAAATATTATAATTATACAAATATTATAATCATACTGTTATCGGCAAAATACTGTGACTAAACAGTTTAGGTAAGTCCTCTAGTTTTTTTTTATTCTAATTATATAAAGTGATAATACGACGAAATATTATAATTATACAAATATTATAATCATACTGTTATCGGCAAAATACTGTGACTAAACAGTTTAGGTAAGTCCTCTAGCTTTTTTTTATTCTAATTATATAAAGTGATAATACGGTACCTGTAAAGTGATAATTTTTGTACCTGGCAGAATTCTTTCTTTTATAATCGCTAGAAGAGTCTCTTTGTCTCTCTTCTCTACAGGAATCTCTCTCTCTCCCCCTCCCCCTCTCGCGCCCACCCCCAACCGTAGGCAAAACTCCGCAGTATGAGGAATTCTCGGATGGGGACCCTTTCTACCTGATACCAGTAGGCAAAACTCCTACACTCTATAGTTTTAGCTCAATCGCTTACTCTGTAGTTAAAAAGAACGTCCTTTATTGTGTCACATTAATTTTCACTGCAACTTTACTTTTCATACTTTATGAGTTGAAAATGCACATAAACAAAATTAAAAGTTGAAGTGGTTTTATTTCTCAAAATGGTTAAAAACTTAGGTACAGATATCGGAGTGAATCCTGGCACTTGAACTCGCTCTGGCGCGATAGGAAAGGGGTGTGGGGAAATGCCGTAAGTGGAGAAAAAAAACATTTCCCCACACCGCTTTCTAATGTGACTCATCCATCAAACGAACTAGTGGATGTTTACCTCACCCGTAACAAGTTCGCTGCTACGCAAATTTCGAATTTTCTCGCTAGTAGCTAACCTTTTATTTTTTATATGTACAGCCTAAATGAGTAGAAATTACTTTATTTTTTATTTTTGTACCTTTCTACGTAATAATCACTACAATTTTGACGCGTACGCACTTGAGCGTCCGTAGCACATAGGCTTAAAATTGGCGTGCGAAGCACGCAATTCTTTGTGTATTGAAAATACTACCAATACGGAGGTTGGCGTGCGAAGCACGCAATGCATTGTGTATTGAAAATACTCCCAATATGGGGGTTGGCGTGCGAAGCACGCAATGCATTGTGTATTGAAAATACTCCCAATACGGGGGTTGGCTTGCGAAGAACTCTGAATGCATTGTGTATTGAAAATACTATACCAATTCGGGGGTTTGCGTGCGAAGCACGCAATGCATTGTGTATTGAAAATACTCCCAATACGGGGATTCGCGTGCGAAGACGCAATGCATTGTGTATTGAAAATTCTCCCAAAACGGGGGTTGGCTTGCTTAGCACGCAATGCATTGTGTATTGAAAATACTACCGATACGTGGGTTGGCGTGCGAAACAGGAAATGCACTGTGTATTGAAAAATCTGCCAATACGGGGTAGGCGTGCGAAGCACGCAATGAACTTTGTATTGAAAAAATTCCCAATACGGGGGTTAGCGTGCAACGCACTGTGCGTCGTCCGCTTCTCATAGTGTTCAGTGTCAAGCTCACATGTGCTTCTTCAGCAGTGAACGTGTTAAACAGAGATGTACCGTGTACTGATGTTTTTAGTCAGTGTAGTAGCGGAATGCTCAAGTGCCAGCATTCGCACCGGTATCTGTATCAAAGTTTAATTTTTTCCTGGACCAAAAGTACATTGGGGTTCCCCCCCCCCCCCCGCCCACTTGTCTGGATCCGCCCCTAAGTCAAAGCGATAAACACCGATATTGTCGATATCAGGACATGTCGACAAGAGGGTAAATGAATGAATACTGAAATCGTTTTAAAGGAGACGACGAAAGAGAGATGACGGAAGCAACTGAGGCTGCTGAACAGATCGGCAGGTGGAGAGTGCCCGGAGACGTGCCATAAAGAAGATTGCATAAATGCAGTTGTTGGAAGGCCAAGCATCACGAAGTAGGACGACGGTAATGTAAATTCGCAAGTAATCGTTCTTGGACTACATCCTGACTATATTATATGCGTATCAAAAGCATCCTTACTACACGTGAGATCAAGTAGTAAGTCAATGTAGTCATTACTACATATGAGATAGTCAAATTTATAATTTAGTTTTAAAGCGAATGAAACGTCAATCCCTAAATTTTGTCTTACTCATTGGTAATTAGCATTGATTGTTGTCTTACCTTATATTGTTGACTTGACGTTTATTGTTGTCTTAACATACATTGTTGTCTTATTGATTGTTGTCTTAAAATGTATTGTTGGCTAAACTTTTATAGTTGTTTTAACATATAATAGTTGTCTTATTGTTGTCTTAACATTTATTGTTGTCTTATTGATTTGCTCCCAATATTGTTGTTTTAACGAATTTCATTTTGTTTGTTTCAGGTAAGGGGAATTTCTTATTTGGAATCGCAGTTATAAGTTAGTTTGAAGAAGGTTTTCAGAAAGAGCATTTCCAAGAAGTTAAGTGATTAATATTTCTTCAGTTGAACCAACTATTGTTTTAGATATTTTAAAAACATGTCATATTTAAATTACTAAAAGCAATTTTTAATTTGTTCTACTGTTCAAAGGGTATTGGTTTTTTTCTATCCACTGTAATAATTTAACTTAAAAAAAAAATTTAAACGATTCTATTAATTTTGATTTCTGATTTATTATTGCTTTTACTGTATAGTTTAGTTTTAAAACTTGTTTTTACGAGATTTGTATTTGCATTTTATATTACCCAGGATTTCATTATTTAGAACTAGAGGAAACCCCTGCGTGTTCCGCACGCCAATCCCGTTGGAACCTTCTGTACACATACTCATGTTATGTTTTCTTTTTAATAAAGGTGTAGGATTAATAATAATCCCAAAGCTAAGATAGTAACTAATGTTAAATGTTCAAATCAAATTATTTCGTATATTTTATAACGGCAGTTATAATAAAGGTTAAAAGAACCAGCATGGCTCAGGTCTACACTTTAGTAAGAAACGAACCTAAAAGTCGAAATACAAATAGTTGCTTCATAGTGTGAAATCAAGTGTTGATGGAAAAATTAGAGTAAAAGCTGTTTTATCTGTTATATCATTCAATTCGTCGCTATGGTAGTTCATCATTTTTTCCGACTAAATTTACAAATATTGAAATAAAAAATGTTTTTATCGAAACGATTATAGCCTATGTTGCGCAGGGATAGTGAAGTTTTTTATTGGTAAAACTATTTTTCCAATCGGTCCAGCAGTTTCGGTGATTGCCCCCTGCATATTTTACGATACATATAATATGTCGACGGATCTCTCAAGGGCGTTCATATAGAAAAATACGCGGGATGCCGCTTCCATTTAAAATTCTATTCGCTGGTTTTCAAACAAAACCGTTATTAAGACATTTGCACAATATACCTTGACGAAAGGGAATGTGGTTTGTTTCCGTAACCGGTTCTAAAATACAACTTATTTTCGGCCAGATATATTGAAACCCCGTCGACCGTATTTTATGTCTACAACGAGGTACACACGCACACAGTCCGTTTACTTCAATAATGATGTATAGCCCAATGAGAATAAACGATATACAGAGTGTTGAAAAAGTGCCGGACCCTCTAAATAGTTTTCAAACGAATAAAGGTAAACGCTTGAAATTTCAGAGATCAGTATTGGTAATACAATTTGACACATTCGGTTCAACCAACATTGGTGAAAACGTAAAATACCCTAACACCATTAAAAGCAATTTTGTCCACTGCGAGCGAAGCGAAGTTGTCCATAATCTGAGGGCGAAAGATCGAGTTGAAAATTCGCCGAGGAAAACTTACCAGCTGGTGAGCCGAGTCTGGAAGCTGAGGTGCAAACAAATTCTACTAATATATTTCGTACACGCAGGCAGCTATTCAGAACCTTCGTGAGTAGACCAATTACCCAAATAGTTGGTTGAAGCCCTAAAACATATAAACTTAATTTTGAAAATTCGCTCAGCGGTTTTCACCGTTATAAGCCTATTTATAAATTAACAGAAGCTCGAACTTTTATGATTAAAATAGCAATGATGCAGACCAATAGTCCAAGACAGACGGTGCGCATGCGCTATGCATACAAGTCAGGAAGCAGACATGACAGAACGAATCGGATGTATATTGATACAACACAAACATAACCTTAAATAGTTGACACGGTTGTTGAAGTGTTACAGCTGATGGACCAAATCAGCTGTTATAGTTTAACGAATAAATCAAACAATACAAACTTGTCCATGTGTTGCGCAGATCTATTTGATCACTCATGTACGGTCGTACACTCGCTTTTTTACTGCAAATTACAAAGGTTTATCTTTAAAATTCGTAAAACTGCAAACAGCTGGCACGAACTGTTTCGTCCTGGTATTGGAATTACACAACTTTAAGACTGCGACGATATATATTCAATCGCAAGCACTTCAACAAGAATCGGATCACTTCTACTGGTATACAAAATGGCAGACCTATTTCATAACCAAGGTCGGCTTGTCAGTTATTTCACACAACTAAAGTGATATAAAATATCAAACATTATATTCCACTTCAAAGCCTTAGCGATTACGTTTCTTGTTACAAATTTTAAAAAAACAAACATATCAAGTTTTCATAGTTTAATCTTCAGTTTTATTAGGTTGTCGGCCCTGACATTTTACAACAAGTTCTTCGGCGTTTGCAAAAGCAATTCACGTTCACGGAAATTTTGGGGAATTTTAAATTGTAGTTTATGTAGTCGTTTTAAAATTTCAAGACGTTAAACGTTGATACATAATTCATATGTTTTTCATTTGAAAGTAGTGAAAAGGGAAAATTCATAATCTTTGTTCTACTTTAGAATTATTTCCTCACTTTCAATATGCTTATAATTCGTTATTAGCAAATTTTCATAGATAATATAACCCTAACACCGATGAGCACCGATCATGGTCCCCAGAATACGTTTTGTGTCGTTAAAAGTTGTATGTATTACAACGAATATTCTTTTTTAGAGGAATTAAGTTGTAGAATAATTTGTTTTGGCCACAACTGCAACGCTTTATTTTTCACGCTGGCAGCGTCAATTCTACAATGAATCCTCTTTTTAGAAAATTGTTCGTTGAAGAATAAGTTATTTCCACCTACTGGAAGTCTTATAGGCAATCTCACTTTGTTTGGCCTAGGTGAAATAACTATGTGTCGAATATTCAGTTCACTGACTATTCTGACAAAAAACTTTACTTTATACTTCCAGTAATTTATTTTTAATTTTAGCTCAGTAAGAACACAAGTTAATAATTTTACTTTTTGTAAACCTCTGAAGAGTAAGTACACTGGAACTAACCTTGTAAATTGCTTATTTGTGCTTGCAATTATTTTATGAAATTTCACTTTATCAATTCTTAATCTAAAATTCATAAACTATTGGGATATTTGAATACTAGGTGTTTTTGTAAATAATAACCTTTTATAAAACAAAATAAAATTTTAATAATTTCTTTTTTCTAATTTTAAACATAAAACAAAATTCTTGTATTTAATATTTTTCAAATAAAACCAAATAATAACTTTCTTCTCAAATAAAATAATAACCTTTTAAAACTATAAGGCAGAACTAATCTCTTAACTTATTATAGTTTATTTTAATATTTTACTACTCAATTGAATTTAATTTATACTTTAATGAAAATTTGAATTTACGATTTAATGAATTTATTTCTTTAATTAACTACAAATGTTTCTTAATCTAACATCCTAAGTAACCCAGTATTTAAAATAAATTTATTTGAATTTACTTCAGGCAATTTAATGGGGACTAACGTATTTTACGCTTCTACCGACCTTTTCACACTTGTCCAGGCGTCGCGACGTTGTGGTGAAATCCGCGAACGCTGTCTAGTGATGACAAGCTACAGATGTTCTGCGTGCTGATAGAGTTGTCTTGTGGGTGAAGGTGGAGTCCTTTAGGGTTGTCTGGATGTATGATGGATGGCTTCTTAAAGATGGATGTGGTGATGCCGTGTCTGCAATCCCGGTTCGTCTATTCCCTCGTAGCTACAGTTGCATGTCCTAGTGGCCGCCTGGTGGTGTCCTGGAGTCCTGTCTGGAAGCTATACGAATCACTCCATGTATCAGCTGTCCTGTAGGCTATGTTTTTCTTCCAGAAAATCCCAAGTTAGGCCAACTTGTATAGACTAAGTTGCCACTGAAGTTCTTGTAGAGTTAATGCGGTGTCTATTGCTGCATCCCAGATGATAACCGCAATGCCGTATCTTCTTACTTGTTATAAAAATTTAAAGTTTGACGAAGAAAATACTCAGCTTCTAGCACGCTAAAGTATTTTATAAAAAACAAGTATCTGCGCGCGATGCGTTACATTACATCGAAGAAATAATAAGCCTTGTCGATGCGTTACATTACGTCGACAAAATAATAATCCTCGCGCGATGCGTTACGTCGAAAAAGTAATAAGCCTCTCGAGTTTCCCCGAGCAATCGTTTATATAAGGTTTTTCGGCACTATTTCATTGCCAACCTAAGCTTTCTACCACTATATTTCCATAATGCTTTAAAATCCATTTTTTCGCCAATTTCAAACTACTAGTCTACGTAACTTTTCATCCTGAATTTTATTATAATTTTTTCATAATTTTGTAACATGATTTAGCCTTTGTTTTAATTAAGTTTCTATTGTTTCTTTGAGTACGCCCCTTTTCGTAAACTGGTCACCCTGTTCTCCTTCCATCAGTCTCGTCTTTGGACCTCCCCTCTACTGTCTTGCGTTCTTATCTGGCTTCCCTCAGTTTTGTGCTATGGAAATCCTTTTTCCGTGTAACTCTTCCAGGGTTTATCCGATTTTCCTGAAACTGACCTCATTTTCCTCAGCTCGTTGTTACCTTTCCACACGAACTCGAGTGACGTTCGTACGACTCCTGGTTCGCGTACACGACCCGCGCGCGTTTTTCCGCGGCGATTTTTCCCGGAAAAGTCTTAATTTTACACTTCTCTCGGTTTTTCTTTTTCCACTTTTCTTGTCCATTGGTTTTCATTTACTAGCCGGATTTTCATCTCACTTCTTCTTCTGGTTGTCTTGCTGTGAGGTTAGGGACTTCAACGATTTTTCACAAACTAGGGTTTTACTTTACTCCCGAAACATATTTCAAATACTGGATTATTTTTACATAACTACTTCATTTGCATACTATTTACTATTTTGAATTGTTAAAAGTTTGAGTTTAAATTTTCCATTAGCTGTAAAGGTGCAAATTCTATCACCTTTTTCCTTTTATAAATTTTCTAGTTTTTCTTTTACATTATAATTTACATTTATCAATACTAAAACTTGTTTTAGTTAGAATTTAAAAAACTTTATTTTTAACCTACTTTTTTATCCTTTAAACTTTATGAATTACCATTAACTTTTTTATATGACAAAATTTCGCTAAAACTTATTTCACCTTTATTTTAGGCCTCTTTAAGAAAAGCCTAAAAACCTTTTCTTTTTTTAAATTAGAGGAATTTTGAAAATTTTCTCATTCTTTGAAAGCTCGTATCTTACGTAACTTTATGATTTTTTAATATCTAACCTTGCAGTAAATACACCCGCGGTTAGCGTAATGCATTTCCCGAAGATTTTTATTTTTTATTCAAATCTTGGATTTTGGCTTCCCGTAGGAATCTTTTAAGTAATTTTTATAAGTTCCCAATCCTTTTCAGACAGGCAGGGTCCAAAAGTTTAATTCTACCCGATAACAGACCGCCCGCGTATACATGCTGATCTCGTGACCTACATTTGGCTTTGACTCACTGCAAGTCCATATTATTCAAACTTACAAAATTAATTGCAAATTTAAACTCAAGACCTACAACGAGTTTTGTCCGTTGTAAGCTACCCCTCTTAAGATATCTGGTTTGATCGGCTCCGCCAAAAACCCAAGATATTGAAACCTTTTAAATATAATAGCATTCCTTTTTCATTTTCCTTATATCTTATTACATTCTTATATCTAGTTCTGCCTTCCTAATCTAACAATTTACATATCACACATTCATAATATTTTTATACATTTCATACTATACTTTTCATTGTTCTTCTTATTCTCCATAATCTGAAATTACATTTACATAATATACCATGGTATACATTTCCTTTTGAAATGCTCACTGGATGAGTTCACTTCCACTGAAAACACATGTTTATACTGTACACTACTTATATAAATACAGGGACACATTTTAATTTGCCTGATAACAAACTAACAATATTTTACTGGGTTACGTTTTTATTACTACTGTTATTTCCCCGCATTCATACTTCCCGAATTTTTATAATCCGCGTTTTATACGTTCTACATTATTTTACCCTTTATGGTTTGACAATTTTTTATTTATTTGCCTAAGTGGCTTCAACTATAATAATTGAGAGTTTTTTTTTTTTTTTTTCTTTTTAAGTGTACTAAATAGTTTTCCTTTGCTTTTCCCTAGTATCCTCCTTTATAATTTTCCATTACAGTTTCCTTTCCTTAATTGATTCCTAGGTTATAGCTTACTTTCTTCCTTCCAGAATCTTAACTACTTAGACTCTCCTAATTTTTTTACGCATAATTACCTTTTTTTTCAAGTAATATGCAACCCCTATATACCCCTTACTCGTATATTAGGACATTCCAGGCTCCTGAATTGTTTGTAGATTTCATTCAAACGTTTTATTCCTGGATCTGTATGTATAATTTACTTAAAAACAACAAGCAATGCCTTTGCGTGTAATCGAAAAGTGCTTAGGCCTTACCCTGTATCTATCAATGAGTCAAGTTATTTATTTAGGCCTACTTCATTCATTCCAGTGTGCTGTGTTCTCTCTCCCCACTGCCTGACCTTGATCTTGTTTCCGCTCAGCTGTTTTCAACCATCCCCTCCTGGCTAATTTGTTCTCTGCCCTTTACAATCTCATCGCACCGCTTGTGTTTACATTCAATCAAAATATTTACATTTGGGATTCCCCAGTATGGCTAATCACTTTATGCATTAGGCCTACCTTTTCTTCAATACAATAATATTTACAGTGTTAATTTATTTTTGGATGACAACTTTACTTATTGAATATATGGTTTGAGATCTCGAACATCGTATTTTCCCTTTATTCTTCCTGTAACCCGGTCTTCTACTATATAGGTTTTATTTCCTACTCTTTCATTTATTCGGAAAGGTCCTGTGTATAAAAGAAACAGTTTTCTGGTCTCGCCTTTAAATTTACTCGCCATAATGCTAGTGTTCTGTGTTACTAACACTAAATCCCCTACATTGAAGTTTGTAAATCTGCGACCATGGTTTTGTTTAGCAGCTCGTTGGTTTCCGGCCCTTATGATCCTGGCCTGGCACTTCTGGTGTTTTTCGCGCACCGTTTCTTCTCCTGGATTTGGTTGTTCCCTCGGGAAGACTTCATCCCACACGTACCTCGCCTCCTGGCCAAACTGTATTTCCTGAGGGGTGTATCCTGTGGTGTCGTGCGGCATTGTGTTTAGAACGTCCTGTATATATTCTAGGTATTGTTTCCAATTTGCCTGTCGGTTGTAGCAATATGTTCTAAGCATTCGCACAATTTCTCGGTTCACCCTCTCCGCCAGATTTACTTGTGGATGTCTTATAGGGATAAGTACATGCCGAACTCTTTCTTCCTGGATCCACTCCTTCCAATTCCCTGAAGTAAACGCCTTGCCATAATCTGTTAGGATACTTTCGGGTTTACCAACTTCTGCAAAGTACTGCCTCATTTTATCTATACTATTTTCGGTCGTAGGATTTCTTACTGTGTAAAGTTTTACATATTTAGAGAAAATATCCACTACCACTAATATATGTTGTACATTTCCTAAACCTCTTGGTAGTGGTCCTAAGAAATCAATCGCCACGACTCGGCCTATATTATTTGTTATGATTGGCCTACTTTGACCTATTAAATATTGATTCGGGTATTTCGCTCTTTGACAAATATCGCACTTTCTAATCTCTTCCATAATTCGATTATTCATATATTTAAAATGCCACCTATTTTTAAACATATTATATATCTTATTTCTTCCTGCGTGACCGTACGTTTCGTGCACGTGTTTTATGAATTCTTTTACCGTGTTCTCTGGTACTACAATTTTCAATATTCCATTTACAAATTTACATAATACATTATTTTCAATTCTATAATCTACTTTATTTACAATATCCTGTATTATTTCTAAGCATTCAGGGTTTGCCATCTGTCTGTTTCTCCAATCCTGTAATAACTGTGTAAAACCTGGATTCATCCTTATTTGTTGGATTCGCACTCTCCGTTGGTCTTCCTGTCTTACGCTGTTTTTGTTATTTATGGGAATTGGGTAATTCCGATTCACAAAGGTGTCTGTTGCATTAACTTTTAACTCATGAACGTAATTTTTACAAAGTCCCGGCAATTCAGAAACAACTGTATGATATTTTCCTATTAATTTCTGCAGTAGGCCTTCTTGCTGTTCCGTTAGTATAGTACCATGACTATACTCCTTTGTCAAAGTTATCTTATTGCATTTCTTCATTGGAACCGCTACATGCCCTTTTGCTCGGGCTACCGTCTCCCCTCCTTGTCTAAGTTCACACAGCTGATTTTCAATTAGGCCTACTCTCTCTTTGTACCTAACGTGTTTCCTACTTAATTTGGTCTTATTTACATCAGAAGTAGCAGTGTTTTTAAATCTAACTTTCGATATTTTTCCACGCATATTTAACGGTAGATTTTGGTTACGTGTTTCTGCTCCTCCTACAGATATTAATTCCTTACATTTTGGTTTATTGTTTTTATATTTTTTATTATTTTTATTATTCATCGAGTGGTCGGAAAATTTGCAGTGTAGTGTAGTGCTTGACTTCGCCTTATTTGGATTACAACGTTTACTAGAATATTCACAGTTATGGATACATTGATTGCGCCGCGACGCTTTGTTGGTAATTGGAATCTTTTCACCATTATACCTAACATTAATTGGAACATTAATCCTTTTTAATGCCCTATCACGCGGAATCTCGTCCTTGGCTTCTTTTGATAGCATCTTCGGTACGATATTTTGTTTGGCTTTCTGCCCCTTCCTTCGTTGAACTGACACCTCCCTCGATATCATCTTATTCAACCTCTCTTCGTTTTGTATCCTAACCTTATTGTTTTTCCTAGCTGTTGTCTCCGGCTTCCTGTCTTGACTGCTGCCGCACTTCCCTTCCATTACATCATTAATGCCTGTCTCACCTACTTCCGGTCCATTAACGATTTCAGCTTTGTTTACTAACTCGTTCGTACTACTTTGATTAA
>JAGFPH010013003.1:14275-27961 GCA_018207615.1 Philaenus spumarius | reverse complement strand
CTGAATCCAATTGTTTAGTGGAATTATCTGTGTTGGTGCTCCCTGAACCCAAAAATATGTTTAGTGTTTAGTGTTTAGTGGAATTATTTGTTTTGGTGCTCCTTGAACCCAAAAAGTTTTTTTTTGTGATGTCTGTCTGTGTGTCTGTGTGTCTGTTAGGATGTGCACAGAGCTGGAGACCATACCAACAGTCCGATTTTGATGAAATTTGGTATGTAGGTGTAGTTCTGGTATATATCCAGGGTTTTTTTCATTTTTTCAAATTTTTGATTTTTAATGGGATTTACTCCCAAAAATGGCAAAAAGTCGAGAAAAATCAAAATTTCTCAAAACCGGCTCTAACTATTTTGATAAAATTTGGCTTATTTGTAGCCGCTTAATGTACCCTACCATATACAAAAAACCGCATCTTTCTAAAAATTCTCGTTTAGGTAATAATAATAATAATAACTGATTTTTGGGGGTTTTTGGCCAAAAACGGGGTTGTTTTTCAAAACCTTTTTGCGTGCATCTATACAGGCCTAATTGACATGTTTTGCGCAAATTTGTTTGAAATCGATCGAATAGTTTTCATAATAATAATAATTTAATATGGATGCGTGTTACATGCATCTAATATTTTCCATGGTATGTCCTACTTTTGCAATTCTAAATAACCACCTCCTACGCTACTCTTGGGAAGGTATAAAGTTTCAACTGGGAGAAAGTATGTGGCAGTTATCTGGTACCGTTTATTAGGGTTGCATTTCTTACAATCAAAACGAAGTAGGCCACTCTACTCTCTGTACGTCTTCTAACACAGTCGGTTCTCTCGGGAACATATGTAGTCATCACAACGAAATTTTGCACAGCAATAAATTACGTCAACCTGATTATTTCCTGATAATCAAAACTCGTAATTAGTTTACTATGGTTTTGGGGAGGTGCTTAAGGATCTGCTCCAGTAAACGGAAGCGCAAATCAAATCGCTACCTACTCAAAATGTCCAATGGAACAGCTGTGTTGTACTTTGGCCGAACAACATGTACTGTAACACAAAATGCATTTAATTTTGGACAAAAAATATAATTATAAATCACAATAAGGCAAAAGAATCCCTTTGAACTTTGGAAAACGGTCATTTTGGACAATGCATTTCAACGTTACAACCGGAAAACCCAATCTCGTTCTATTATTCAAGAAGCTTCAAAAATTAAATAATTAAGGTAAATTAAAAACATAAATTTAACGAGCGAACACTTCGTTTTGCCTGCCGGCTTCATTGTGTTTTTTAGCTGATGGAATAATAATCACGGGCACAAAGGCGATAATTACATTTAGGCCTACGTGATTCTCAGAATTTTTCCACTGAATAAAATCAAACAGAATCTGCGTGGAATACTTATATTGCCACTGAGCAAATCATTGCTTTCATTGCTTCGAAAACTACTCGATCTATTTGGATGAAACTGTTTGTTGCTAACGGAAAAAAGGTTTTGGATCATTGGGCTTCTTTAGAAGAGGAAATGAAATATATTTATTGTATTTACCTTTTAGGTCTGTCTAAATAAACCTATTTGAATGTCATTAGCTACGGCCGTTTCATCTACACAGTGACATCATCAGGCTTTGCTCTTGTCATGAATACAAATTTCACACATTAAAAACACAAACACATAAACACAATACAGATTTAAAAAACACTAAAGTCACTGATTTTACTAAAAGAGTTATAATAAATATAATTTTACGGTCCGCATGCGTCCTACTAGTTTGTCTTTATTCAGTTCACTGAATTATTTATCTTACTCAATGAATTAAGGGTCTGCCGTAGTGGTGGCCATCTTGGATTTGTATCCTATAAGAGCAATGTTAAATTTCAAACCATTTATTTCGTTTACTTTTTATCATAAAATTGTTTGCAAGGTCTCATTTTAAGCACAGTCACAATACGCATCCGTCTTGCAATTTACATTTTTTAAATGCTTTGGACTTGTTATGTAATTGCCATTTTGTAAGTACAAAGTTTGAATTTTTTCCTTACACAATAAAAAATTAATAATGAAAAATAATTTGCAAGCCGGATCCAAAATTTTATAAAGAATATTCAGTTTTTTTTCAACACTCAATTACAAAAGATAGACTTATAAAATGGTTTGAAATGAGGCAATGTCAAAGCGTTCAGCTGCAAGAAATTGCACTGTTTAGATAGGGATACAGTGAGAATCGGTTGCGTTTCCGGTTGCTTTCTCGTTTACTGGAGCAGACCCTTAAGCGTGTCATATATTGAGTTGGAGGCAAAGTTCAATTTGTCATTTAGTAGGATGTCAGGATCTTGCTTGTTGTGGGAATAAATTTGGAACTCTTCTAATATATATAGTAGTTTTCCCTTTCTGCTCTTATGAAGAACTTTAAGGTTGGAATCGATATTACTGTAATCATGGTTATTGTTTATGAGATGTTCTGCATATTTAGACCTTTGGTTTAATGCTGTTTTATAGCTCGGTATGTGTTCTTTGGATCTTTGCTTGAAATTTCTACCTGTCTGTCCTATACAGGGTGTTTACAAACTCCCTGGAAAATTGTTGTGTATTTGTTCCTTAGGTCAAGACAATCAAAAAACGTCATATAAATATGGGTCTGATGTTTTTTACAAATTATTTTATAACTTGAGTACTATTTTAGATATAAACTTCAAATTTTACACGAACGTGTACCTTAATAAGTAAAACAAGTGTATAGAATTTCGTTACAATATCTTAAACAGTTTCAATATGGCGGCCATTTAAAATATTCGATGTTAAATTTATCGAAAACCGTAATTTTTATAAAAAATGTTTAGCCTACCAGTAATAAAAAATGTAGAATTTTAAGACGAATAAAATCATACTTTATTTTCTACAATCGGATAATAAATAACTCAGTAATGAGAACTTGCTAAAAAATAATGTTAACTTCAGTAAATAAATAACAGTAACTTCGTAAAAATGTTCGAATTTGAATTTTCAGTTGAATTATCTGTTTTGGTGCTCCCAGAACCCCAAAAATGGTTTAGTGCAATTATCTGTGTTGGTGCTCCCTGAACCCAAAAATATTTTTAGTGGAATTTTTTGTTTTGGTGCTCCCTGAACCCAAAAAAGTGTTTTTAGAGTGGTGTCTGTCTGTCAGTCTGTCAGTATGTATACACGACCAGAGAGGACACTATTGGTCCGATTTTCATGAAATTTGGTATGTAGGTACTAAACCCTAATACCTCCAGGCGTTTTTTTCATTTTTTGGAATTTTTAATTTTTAAGGGTAATTTACCCCTAAAAACCCATAAAAAACGACAAAAATGCAAATTTCTCAAAAACGGCTCTAACGATTTTTATCAAATGTTCAGTATTTATAGTGCTTAAGATGCCAAACAAAATGACACCACCCGCTTTTATCAAAACTTCGGCGATTTATAATTATGGGGAAATGTTTAAAAATAAACAAGTTTATGTTGTCAATCTAGCATCGCGGCAGCGGCCGCACGGGGTAGCACCATGGTAGCGATCACGGCCAGTAATTCAAAGGTCGCGCGATCGAATCCCGCCTAGGACAATAATTTTTTTATACGATTGACGTAGGTAGAATATTATTTTTTTGTTTTATTCTAAAAAGTAATAAATAAAATGATTGAAAACAATATTATTTTGACTACAGTAAGTTGGGAGAAAGTTTGTGTCAGTTAACTGATACTGTTTATTTAGTTGGCTACTATCGCTGAGACGCTAGTAACGATAAATGGCCTATGGGCGCTCTGTACTGCACGGTGAACGTGGAATCGGGTGTAGGTGTGGGCAAGAGTTGTAAATTCTATGGTAATGTTGAGCTATGAGGGTATTATCAAAATTACAGTTATTTATTTTCTGTGTAATCCTTATATTCTGCGATAGATTTTCGGTGTTTTGGTTACGTGACGTTTCTGTAATGTAGGTAAGGATTAAAAAGTTACAGTATTTAAAATACGCCCTTTGATACTTAAGGGTCTTCTATACATTGCGTAAAACAGCAAAAATATGCACTTCGTACTAACGTGTTTCGGACGCCGTTTTTCAACCTAAAAAGTTGTGAAACATCTTAAATTGTTCTTAAAGGCTTTGTGCTTTTGTCTTATATCTCATAATTGAAAGAAATCGACGGCAACTCCTTTTAATCAACAGTTTAACTGAGTAAAAGTAAATTATGTTTAACACATTTTTTTGGGAGTTTTAAGCAATAATTTCCATATTTTAAACTAATACGTAAAAAATATAAAGCCTTCTTTATAACTTAAAGTAGTTTCCCAGATTATTAATTTATAAATAGAATCAGAAACACGTTATTACGAATGCATGTTTCATCGATTTTGCGGCTTCAGTTAGACCTTTTTTATTAAAATCATACTGTACATTCAGGAGTTTTCTTCAAGGTAAAGAAGAGCCTTAAGGGTCTGCTCCAGTAAACGAGAAATCCACCGGAACGCAAACGCCTCTCACTATATCCCTATCTAAACAGTGCAATTTCTTGCGCTGACATTGCCTCATTTCAAACCATTTTATAAGTCTATCTTTTGTAATTGAGTGTTGAAAAAAACCTGAATATTCTTTATAAAATTTCGGATCCGGCTTGCAAATTATTTTTCGTTATTAATTTTGTATTGTGTTAGGAAAAAAATTCAAACTTTGTATTTACAAAGTGTCAAAATCAAAAGCATTTAAAAAAATGTAAATTGCAAGACGGATGCGTATTGGGACTGTGCTTAAAATGAGACCTTTCAAACAATTTTATGATAAAAAATAAACGAAATAAATGGTTTAAAATTTAACATTGCTCTTATGGGATAAAAATCCAAGATGGCTGCCACTATAGCAGACCCTTAATAAGATTCTTCCCTCTTTGTAACAAGCTAAACATATATGTTTCCCTTTTGACTCCCTCCAACCGCAAGCGTATCACTTTTTGAAATCTACATGTAGACATAAATATACACTTTAAACAGAGAGGGAATTTTCTATCCTGATAAATATTAACTAATATTATAATTTGAATAAATTAAACAGTACAACCAGTTGTGTTGAAAGAGCACAGAAAACACTGATCTGTGCGTAACAGAGTAACATTCTAGATTGTCTCGTCTATTCTCAATCACAGATTCCTGTCCACATGACTCCATCATAATTTAAAACGTTCCCTTATCAGAAGAACGAATCCAATTCCATTCTCCTCGTCGTAACGACGTGTCTGCCGCAAAGGATTTATTTGATAGCGGAGCTTTATTTGAACGTTTTAACCAAAACATTTGCATTAGACTACTGTGTCTGTTTTGGAGGAATTTTACGTGTCGAATAAACACAGTGTCGTTAGAAATAACAATACGAATGAGTAGCCAATATGCAAAGCCTGCTGTATGGACAAAAATCGTTTTTGATGTGTTGGTATCAATGGATTTATTATTTCAAGGATTACCAAACTATATACAGAGTGATTCAAAAGTCCAGCCACCCCTTAATAATTTAAAAACTGTTGCACATATCAATTCCGTACTTTCAGGAACCTATTCAATTAAAAAAAAAACACTATTATATTTTTTTATTGGAAAGGTGGTCATGTTATACATCATTTCGATGTAGAATTTCAAGAGAAACCCAACGGTGAAATTTGCACACCCATATCTTTAACCGATTAAAAATGGCGGCCAATAAACCAACGGAATCGTGTTTTTCGAATTTGCAATATTTTGCAGTATAATTTTAAAAAAACAATTTTGTACAGCAAATAAATCTATTTTGTACAAGTAATATTACTTTATAAAACATACATGTATTTTTAGGCTGGCTATACTGACTACTATTCATTTTATAGTTTTACTGGCTGATTGTATATTGTCTGTATTGACAAATTTGTCTGTTTTGTTAGTGATTCTACTTAGTTTTATCCATCAAGTTCAAAAATAATGATAACTACTGAGCCGGAAGATGAAGAAATAGTTTCTACTGAGAATAGTATATCCTGAAAGAGAAAAAGAAGCCCAGAGCTGTTGAAGAGAAATGTTGATAAAATAGCAAGGTAAGATACCGGTATTTTGTACTACAGTTTTGACTTATGGAGTAAATTTTGTTTTTATATTGTTATAAATATTATTTTTACTTAACTAACCTATTTACTTAACTTAATATAACCTAATATATAAGTGCATTTGAGCAAACCTATCAATCTATGAATAATTTAAAAACTGAGTTTTTGATGTTCTTGTTTATTTATATTAGTTTGCATGGACTACGTCTGGTATAAATTCTTTGTACTTTTTGTTCCAGGCAAAATGTAAAGATCTACCAAAGAAGTCAGGTTGTTCGCACAAGGCAAAATCCTTCCAACGTTATGGACTTTCAATGTGCGTGAAATACACGAAAGGTATTATAAGAAACCAGATCTCCAATAGAAAAATTAATATTTTACAAGTTTCCTCGTCCAGAAAAAAGTGTGTTGCTCAAGACCTAAAGAATTGGAGGAAGGTGAGCACCAACTTTATTCTTCCTAAACAAAGAAATGGAATCACTGAAAATGTGAGAGTCTGTTTGGGCATTTTAGTAGAAACACGTGACCGTGCCAACAGACTTTGTCAGAAATGACTGGGATGTGGTACTACACCACCTGAAACACGACGAGGAGACAGTTGATCTGAAATGTATAAAGACAAGCGTGAAGCAATTAAAGCGGTTATTAAAACTTTTAGACCAGGTCAAAGCCACTATTATCGTGGTAAGAACTCTAAGCGACAATACCCTGCAAGTGAACTTAATGCAAAACAAATACATACTGGAAATGAATATCTCAGAAAATATTTTGTGAGAACTTCAGTATCTGTTTTGACAGCCCATATATACAGATACATGTTCAACCGGTTCTTGCCTGGAAAATCAGATTGTACTTGAAAAAGACAAATTAAAGATAGTTTAAAGTACCAGTTGAAAAGACATACAACACGTGCAGATACATTTTACAGTAAGATTCGTCTTGAGTTGAAATATGCATTAACATTAAGCTATGGCCTAGTTTAGTTCACTTTGATCCTAGTTGTTTTCTTGGTAATTGTTACTCTCCTCGTACGTTTCTCGTGTAATCCATGAAACGTGGTTTTTCCTTACCAAAGCACGCCGCCAAATAAATTATGTAGGGTAACTACTGACTACACTGAACTCAAAGACGCTGTATTGGTTGTATTGGTTGTAAGTTTAGTTTATGATCATAGAATGATTAAGCATCTATGCATGTTTATTTTCAACACACATATGACTTTAACACACATACAATGCAAGTCAAACAGTTGGTTTGGTCTTAATATGTTGTAGGTCTCTGGTCTTAATATGGTGGCAGCGGTGGGATTTTAATTGGCTTAGATAAAACAACGTGAGACTTGTTGACAAATCAACGAGCTCTCGAACTTCCACTACATATCGAAGTTGATGAAGGACTTCAGTTATTCTATTATATAAACTAAACTTACAAGTGTTTAAACTTACAAATAGTTTTGACCGCAGATTAGGCGAAGTTGATTTGACACGTTAATTAGCTGAATACAGTTGGAATGCTCAGATTCGGCCCTACTATACAATTTATTAATTTATTATATACCACAAAATTTGCAACAATGTAGAAAGTAAATAAAAATTGTTTAAATAAATATAAATTTAGTTTTAAGTACAAAAATTTTTGTTTTAAGTACAAAAATAATGTGTACATGTAATTATTATATAAAACCATTAAGTAAAAAAACACAATATTGTGTGTAAATACCTTTATTTGTGTGTACAATTCATTTTCTCTTTATTTACATTACAGTTGTTTCGCCACCATTTTGGCATCATCAGGTGTATTAAGAAAATGAGATAACCAATAGAAACGTGCAAATACTAAGACCAGCAGCGAAATGGCAACTCTTTTGATCAAATAAAATGTTACTAGAATAGAATCTACAGTCTGTGATTAAAGATCGCGCAGTAGAACATTTAAATGCACAGCTTCTTATAAGTAATGTATATATATCATAATAATGTATAAATAATTTGAAAATGTGTTATATAAGCTCTTTTCTACCCTCTTTATTGTACTGAAGTAAATATAAAAAATATTTAATTCTAGTTATGAGTGATTCAAACACATTTTCAAATTATGTATACATTATTATGACATTCAACTATACATTGTAAAAGCAACTTTATACTCGTAATGTAGAAGTGTATTTGCCAAAAGGTTTAAATCAGTTGACAAGAACAATACAAAACTTATTTTGTCAAATTCTCTTTTAAACTAAATGATGAAGCAACTATAAATTTCATAATTAAGTAAGTTCAATAGTAGTTGAAAGCGCACGAATCAAAAATGTCCAAAGCAACATTTAATCTCTAATGCGCAGTAACATCAAGAGCTTTTTTTACTTTTGTATAAGCTTGACAAAATAGAAACAACTTTTACATTAGGATTTGCAAAGCAAAGCCTATCTTTCACATTTCAAAAAAATAATTTCAAACGAGTGGTCTCATTCACGTTTTACACCCAACTTCAATTTATTCGACACAAAAAACTACACTTAGAGATTTTCCAAAGAAGTTACATTTCAGATATTAAAAGTTTAAAAGTGCTTAAACGAAACTCTGGGGTTTATTTGTTCTTCCAGTAGCCTCCGGTGTAACATCTGGCTGATTTCAGATTCAATCTGCATTTGGAGCAAACTTTATATAAGACTTTTACGTCTGAGATTTTACGGCTAGTGTTTACATAAATTGTCTTTTGTAGAGGTTTTTAAATAACTCTTTATTGATAATGTTTATCCAAAATTTAATAAAAAGTAAACACTGTCAAAATTATATCAGTTGGTAAATCCATGAGTGCAGGTGTCTATTTATGGTAGTCAATTTATGTTGTTAATGTTGCTCATATTGCCACTAATATAAGTAGTAACACCAAAAGAAACATTTTTATTTATGTACTCCAACTACACTGGATTCCACGTTCAAGGTGCAGTACAGAGCGTACATAAGCCATGTTATCCATACGACAGTCTCAGTTATAATAACCAACTAAACAACATCAACTCCCATGCTCGGTCAGTTGACTCAACCCGCATGACAATAAATGAGATGTTCCTTGTAATGGTAGTAGCATGTCCATTCTCCCGTACTGCACGGTGAACGTGGAATCGAGTGTAGTTTGCTTCTTTGTTTCTTCTGACGTCTGTTTGGACGTGTTTACCGCAGACGATACCAGCACGTACTGTACACTGACACCGATTCGCTTTCGTCAACGCCACTACTCTACGTTCTCTTGAGCCATTGGAGGGCCTATAATAGAATATCTTGTATAAATGCCAACTCTTTCTACTAAACATCTAGTACACTAGTACAGCTAGCTGCGCTCGTGGCCTTCAGATCAGGCGGGTGGGCTGGGATCGAGGCGTTGGTACCTTTCTAAAAACATCCGCCGCACCGTAGTGCCGTGACTCACTCAAGCCATTTCCCTTCGCTTGCCCTATACACTGGTAGAATGTCAGCAGGACGGCTGATACACTGGTTGCCGTGCGCGCAGCTAGCTTGGGCCTACTGTACAATAGGTCATGCATGAACAAGCGTTTACTTTATTAACAGCTGTTTGCATGCTTAGTCGGAGGCCAGTCTAGACAACTAGAAACACTGTAGAGAGTCAGTATCACATCCTGACTTTGAGTTTTATGTTGCAGAGACAAGCGATACTCATGCGTCAAATGCAAGAGGAGCTGCGGACGCGGATGCACGGGGTGAGCATACCAATGCACCAACCCTAAACCCGCACAAATAGATCGGAAAGCTAGTACCCGGGCGTAATGTGGTGCTCTTGTGTTTCAGAAACAAGCGATGCTGGTCCGACAACTGGAGGAAGAACTTCGACTGCGTATGAGAGGCCCTAGCATAGAGATGCAGCAGCAGATGGAAGTGTTGTACGCGGAGAATGAACATCTCACCAGGGAAATTGCCATCCTCAGGGAAACTATCAAGGTTAGTTCGGTTTAAACGTTGTTTTAGTGTTAAATTATTCAGACTATAATGTTTATACCAGCTTGCTTTAACCTTTACAACTGCAGGCGTTGTACAACTTTGGTGTAGTACATTTTTTAACATTTACTCTTGGTTAAAAGTTTACTAATGAATGACAAACTAACCGAAAAGCAGTGAAAAATATAAACTAAACCAAATTTCTTATACGTACAATAAAAACGTAAAGACTATTCACACTAATACCACTAACGTACTGATGTGTTTAGAAGGTATTGTTTTTCATAGATATAGTGATAGAAGGGTTAACTTGTGTGCATCAGTGTATAAAACCTTAGAATCTTTAAAATCCAATACAATTCCACCATTAAGGTCTGCTCCAGTAAACGAGAAATCAACCGGAAACGCAACCGCTTCTAACTGTATCCTTATCTAAACAGTGCAATTTCTTGCAGCTGAACGCTTTGACATTGCCTCATTTCAAACCATTTTATAAGTCTATTTTTTGTAATTGAATGATGAAAAAAAAAACTGAATATTCTTTATAAAATTTCGGATCCGGCTTGCAAATTATTTTTCATTGTTAATTTTTTATTGTGTTAGGAAAAAAATTCAAACTTTGTACTTACAAAATGTCAATTACATAACAAATCAAAAGCATTTAAACAAATGTAAATTGCAAGACGGATGCGTATTGTGACTGTGCTTAAAATGAGACCTTGCAAACAATTTTATGATAAAAAGTAAACGAAATAAATGGTTTGAAATTTAACATTGCTCTTATGGGATAAAAATCCAAGATGGCCGACACTACAGCAGACCCTTAAGAAAACATTAAAACTGCGTCTCGAACAACATTATTCGTACTAAAGTGGCTCTTACAATCATTAAAGCAGCCGTATTTTGATAGATCGTGATTATTAACCCCATTTCAGTTGGAAAACAACGCGTTAATAACCAGTTCTTTGTTTTTAATTACCTCATTCGATTTTTTGAAGTGAAAACTTCTTTAGGCGCGTTAGGCAATTTTTGGGTGAGGAAAAATCTTTGAACTCGAGGGACGTCACCGTCACCACTTGAAGTCTATAATATATAATACAGCCAAGTTGGGCACTTTCCTTTAGCTGTCTTACCAGGCTTAGTTCAGGTAAATAATTAAAACTTTATATAGCTGTCGTGCCCGGCTTTGGTCATGCAAATAAGGAATTCGTTTTTTAGCTGTCGTACCAGGCTTAGTTCAAGTAAATAAGTAAAACTTTGTATAGCTGTCGTGCCCAGATTCGGTCAGGTAAATAAGGAACAGATGTTTATATTTGTCATACCAAATTTTGTATTGCTGTTGTACCCGTCTTCGGTCAGGTAAATAAGGAAAACTTGTTACAGCTGTCGTAATCGGCTTCACTCATGTACATTTTTTTAGCTGTCGTACCAGGCTTAGTACAAGTACAAAGATACAACTTTTATAGCTGTCGTGCCCGGCTTCGGTCAGGTAAATAATTAAAACTTATTACAGCTGTCGCACCCGACCTTCGGTCAGGTAAATAAGAAAAACTTATTACAGCTGTCGTACCAGGCTTAGTTCAAGTAAATAAGTAAAACTTTGAATAGCTGCCCCCCCGGCTTCGGTCAGGTAAAAAGGAAAACTTATTACAGCTGTCGTACCCGGCATCTTTCATGTAAATAAGTAAAAAATTGCACAGATGTCATAAAAGACTTAGTTCAGGTAAGTAAGTGAAACGTTTTTATAGCTGTCTCCGTCGCTTCTCCGCAAATATTTAAGGCTCTATCTTATCACCACAATTATTTAAGGCTCCGTCGCAACTCCGCTAATATTTAAGATCCCATTACAACAGTAATACATTGATTAAAAATTCTTCTTAATAACTCGAAAATAAAGTTAACTATATGAAGTTAAAATCTTTTCACTTCTGATGGCAGTCCCACGACTGCCTGTTTTTTTTTTTACATTCGAGCAAATTACATTGTGTAATTTTTGATATAATAATAATAATATTTAAAAATCTTTTGTTTATTATGTAAAGGTTAAGGTAACAATCAAAAGAAACAAATAAGATATCCTTTTATAGTTTCTGAGAAAAAGGTACATCTGTACAAAATTCGTGTATAAATAATTTCAAACTGCATTCCGGACATAAGTACTTCTGCTTATTTTAATGTTTTTCATTTAGTACTCACGTCTAATGATCTATACCATGAGATCAAACAACAAATGAGAATATACGAGGACGTGAAAATCCACTTACCTTGTAATCACATTTATTACCATAATTTTTTTAATAACCAGAACATTTTTAAATAAGGTGCCAAATTAAGGCTCGGCTCCCCACATTCAAAACGGCGAAGTTGGGTACCAATTTCAATGTTAAATAACCAAAACATACCTTCACTATTAAGCATATTTTTGTGTTGTTTTTGTCAAAAAACGAAAGCTGTATTTTTTTTCTTTAAAGTAGAATAGATTGTGGGTGTTGATTGCTAAGGTTTTTTTGCAATATCTCTTTTTGCAACTGAGTAAAAATGAATAAAATTTACTATTTTTTACTATTTATATCATACGTTTATGAACACAATAAAACGGTTTTTGAAAATGTATTTAGCAATCAACATCCGCATATGATAGTACTTCAAAATGAAACCAAATTTTTATATTTATTCCACGAATTAACAGAAAAAAAATGAATGGGAATTAGATTCAATATGGCGGACAGGGAAGCGCCCCCTTAAAGCTAATGATTCCCAGAATCAAATTATTAAATTTAAAAAAAAAAGTTTATCCTATGCGTCATCCGACTCCCCTTAAGGACTTAGCTCTTGACCTTGAAGTCACCTCTATTAGTTTATCCTAAAATATATCGTATTTTATATTACCTTCTACCCTTTTTAATCGTTTTGAAAGATTCACATAGTGACTTATTTCTATACTAGTTTGTCTGATTGGGTTGCAGATTAATTGTATATTTGCAGGTTTAACTAATTTCAGTTTATAGAAGTGTTTTCCGTGTGTCTTATTTTGTCCTCTTCTCAATAAATTGTATGATTTTATAAATATATGTTTCTCTATATTTGTATTTATCTACAAGGTAAAATTGCGTGTAAATTTTAACAGGCCTATTTCTCTGCACCTATGTTTGCTGGTCGTTGAGTTGCATAACTCTAAAAGTAAGTTGATTGTTAATATAATCCGACCTAACCAAATCTAACCTATCCTAATAAAACCTAACCTAACAGTTTTGAGAATTGGAGCTATTTCAAACACATTGTACGTTTCAGTAGTTTTTTTATTCACGTCATAACGTGCACTCATTTATAAATTAACTATGCGATATGGAATTTCAATTAAAAGTCAAGAGTTGGACTACGAGTGTGGTGCCGTAGGCCGACTACAATCTTGAACTAGGCTAGAACCTATTGTTAGGTGGTGTGGGTCGTGAAAAGAGTGAGAATTGTATGAAGTCTGATTACAGGGAGAGATGGGATTTTAGCGAATTTCCGTAGGAAAAATGAGGTATTGTGCAGTGGCCCTTATGGTAATACCCAAGATCGGGAGTAGCAAATGAGAACCGATCATGGTCCCCAGAACATGTTTTGAGGTGTTATTAAAAATCATATATATATGGACGAGTTCGTTAGCCAAAAAAATCCAACAATCGGA
>JAGFPH010013003.1:0-14175 GCA_018207615.1 Philaenus spumarius | reverse complement strand
TCCTGAACCCCAAAAAATTGTTTAGTGGAATTATCTGTTTTGGTGCTCCCTGAACCCCAAAAAATTGTTTAGTGGAATTATCTGTGTTGGTGCTCCCTGAACCCCAAAAAATTGTTTAGTGGAATTATCTGTGTTGGTGCTTCCTGAACCCAAGAATATTTCTAGTAGAATTTTTTGTTTTGGTGCTTCCTGAACCCAAAAAAGTGTTTTTTGGTGATGTCTGTCCGTGTATCTCTAAGGATGTGTACAGAGCTGGAGACCATACCAACGGTCCGATTTTGATGAAATTTGGTACGTAGGTGTCGTTCTGGAATATCTCCAGGCGTTTTTTTTCATTTTTTCAAATTTTTTATTTTTAAAGGGTTTTACCTCCCAAAAAGTGCCAAAAAATGAGAAAAATCTAAATTTCTCAAAAACGGCTCTAACGAATTTAATAAAATTTGGCTTATTTGTAGCCCTTAATGTACCCTACCATATGCAAAAAAAAACAGCATCTTTCTAAATATTCTCGTTTAGGTAATAATAATAATAGCTGATTTTTTTTTGGGGGGGGGAGGGGTTTGGCCAAAAAGGGGGTTGTTTTTCACAATTGTTCAAAACCTTTTTTCGTACATCTATACAGGCCTAATTGAAATGTTTGGTGCAAATTTGTTCGAAATCGATCAAATAATAATAATATAATATGGATGTGTGTTACATGCATCTAATATTTTCCATGGTAACATTTTCCTACTTTTGCAATTCTAAATAACCACCTCCTATGCTACTCTTCTGAAGGTATAAAGTTTCAACTGGGAGAAAGTATGTGGCAGTTATCTGGTACCGTTTATTAATAATAACTTTTATTTTGAGTTAAGTCGAGAACAAATTTAGTTAAAAACAAATTTACAAGACTAAACGATATCCACATTCGCCATGACCTAACCTTTAAAATTTCATATTCAGAATAATTTTCTGATCATTATTACCCCAGTAATCTTTCTACGCGTTTAAAATTGCTCTTATGGGCGTTGAAATTCAAGATGGTGGCCGAGCCTTAAATTCTTCTAGTGCTGATTGGAACAACTAGTTGCACCCTTTAACCCTATCAAGACGAATCCCGATTGGGTGCATGAGAATGGGCACCGTGCAAACTCAGTTTTACACACTCTATCATTACACAGCCAATCGAAAAAGTAAAATGACTGCCTGACCAGAATTCACACAATTTGATTGGATTACATCGATCGATGAACGCATTGCATTCTTTCCGTTCCGTAGTCGGTCGAAAATCCAATTAAAAATCGCCACAAAAGAATTCCTTTTACTTTTTAGAAAATTATTAGTTTAAACACTACCTTTCAACGCTATCACAGGAAAACTCAATTACCGTTATATTATTCCAGAAGCTTAAAAAATTCAATAATCAACTTAAATTAAAAAACTAAGTTTAACGAGCAGGTAATTCGTGTTCATTGTTTTTAACATGATGGAATAATTACCAGCCGCTACAAAGGCGATAATCAAATTTGCTGCGACAGCTATTTTCTAATGATCACGTTCAAACAGATTGTCTGTGCAATTGTCTATCTATATATATAAAAGCGAAATACCACTCACTCACTCACTCACTTGTTATTAAAAATTAAAGTTATTTCATTAAAAATTTGTGTAGTTTTATAGATATGTAAAGTATGTATAGTATCTATTGTGTGTATATGTGTGTGTATGTATGGATGTAGGCATGTGTATATATGTACGCATGTGTATGTGTGTGTGTATTTCGCGGATATTTTATTTATGATTTACCTATTTTATTTGTAGCATGAGTTATGTTAGTTTATATTATTCTTTATATTTATAATTTTGTTATATTTATAATTTTGTTATTATTGTCTTTATTATAATTTTGTTATAAATTTTGTAATTATTTATGTATTTTGTTGATGGGTTCAGTAGAAGGGGCTTCATAGCCTCGACTGCGCCCAAATAAAGGCGATAAACAAACAAACAAACAAACTCACTCGCTCACTGACTCACTCATCACGATTTCTCAAAAACTACCGAACGGATTGAAATAAAATTTGGTATGTAGCTTCCTCTAGGGCCATAGGTGCTCACTAAGAAAGGGTTTGAAAAAAATAGAAATTTTAGGGGGGTTTGGGAGGGATCAAAGTTATTAAAAAACGATTTCTTCAAAACTACCGAACGGATTGGAATGAAATTTGGTATGTAGCTTCCTCTAAGGCAATAGGTGCTTACTAAGAAAGGGTTTGAAAAAAAAAATCTAAATTTTAGGGAAGGTTTGGGGGATCAAAGTTACTAAAATCATAATTTCAGATCTCTTATTATTATGACAATAGTGCTTTTATTATTTAAGATCTATATATATAAAAGACAAATACCACTCACTGACTGAACACTTTAAAAGAATACAATTACGTTAAAAAGACTGAAAATACCAACCACCACGGGCAACGCCGTACGGGTCAGCTAGTTTCAGTGTATGCAAAACTTCTCCAACTATTTGGATGGAACTTTTATAACTCGACGAGCTTTTTTTATTTTTGTGTTTACCAGACTAGGTGTCTAGATTCGAGAACAATACCGTTCACATTACGCCTTGTTAAACCGTCAAATATATATCAAACAGTATATCAAAGATTTTTGTAACATACAGTATTAAGCGTAAAAAAATGCTAAATTATAGATTTCATTTAGATTTACCATATTATTAGGATTTTTAGCCCTGAAAATGTTTTGAAAAATTTCCAGGAAAACTCAATTACCGTTCTATTATTTGATAAGCTTAAAAATATAATGATTCGACCACGCAGCTGAACCGCTGACGTGAGTTGAGCAAATTTCCAAAATTAAGTTTATAGGCCTATGTTTTAGGGTTTCAACCAACAATTCACGACGGTGCTGAATAACTGCAAAAGGGTTCGCACGCCATTCCGCATATTGGGAGTATCTTCAATACACAATGAATTGCGTGCTTCGCACGCCAAACCCCCTGTTGGGAGTATCTTCAAAACGCAAAGCATTGAGTGCTTCGCACGCCAACCCCACGGTAGAATCCACCACATGGCTTTGAACCGGGCACTTCTATGGTATTTTACGCTTTTATCTATTTTGGGGGAACCAAGCGAGCTATAAGGTCGCGTAAAAAAACAAAATGGGCAGAATAACATCCTACATTTATATTTGTAGAAATAACTCAAAAACAAATTTATTCTCGTAGGAAAAATCTAAAAAAATAGTTACTTCCCGGTCACAAAACGTGCTTCAGATTGTTGGATTTTTGTAACGAAACCGTCCGAGCGATGTAGACGACCAACATGTGCACCAAATTTGAACCAAATCGGACTTAAAATGCAGTCGCTATAGTGCGAACAAACACACACACACATATATGATTTTTAATGACACCCCAAAACGTGTTCTGGGGACCATGATCGGTGCTCATTTGCTACTCCCGACCTTGGGTCTTACCATAAGGGCCACTGCAATAGCTCGTTTTTCCTATGGAAATTCGGTAATGAGGGAGGTAAATTTAAAAACGAAATTTAACAAGCAAACGATTCGTGTTGCCAGGCGTCATTGTGTGTTTTACCCGATGAAATAGTAATCGGCTCTTACAGAGGCAATAATGAAGTTGACGTGCTACAACGGCTGTTTTATAATGATCACGTTCGAACGGATTCTCCGTGCAATTGTCTGTACCAATTGTGGAGAAAGAAAGTTTGTGTACTTCAGTATATTATAGAAAACTTCTTCAACTATTCGGATGAACTTTTAAAACGCTAAGCTGGATAAACTGTTGAAGAAAATATCAAAACAGTATATCAAAAATTTTTGAAACACAGCTTATTAATTGATTGAGCTTACACATTGAAAAACATAGTTTTTATAATTCACATTTTCTAAAAACGTAAATAATGTTTTAAACAATTTGCAGGAATGGCAGATGAAAATGAAATTCCTTTCGAAGTTTCAACTGGAATAAATAATATTGGACATTTTCTGAGTACTCTATTTTTTACCCCAAACTTGTCTATTATACAAAAACTTACAGTTAATTTTGATTCTGGTTGTATTCGATGTGTTTGTAAATGGTTTTTACAGCATAAATTCCTTCAGTTATGGGCGTGCAATGCTAGGAAGAAACAGTGCCGTACAATATATAGCTGTGGTCAGACCTGTAGTATTCAGTCAGCTATATAACAGAACCGTGTGCATCGCTTGTTTTGCCATTGTGGCCTGTGGCCGCAACTTTACGCAATTAGACCATTATTTCAGTTTTATTAATATTGGACATTGCTACCAACGTTACAGTCGCAAGTCGTGATATAATATTATTGAGAAGTTAATTTTATCTAACGAGCTTAAACATGTATCTAATGTAATTGAAGGTTTCCATTTGTTTGCTATTTTATGTATATATATATTTATTGTTACAATTATCATCTATATTTGAATTGTACTTCGGAAGTGTCAAGTGCAACGAAATATATATACTAGCATATTAAACTGTGTGAACTAATAATAATTTTGACTGAGTGTGTAGAGTAGTGCGTCAACAGGCGAAAAGAATATCAGCTTGTGATCTACTCTCAGGACATTGTCAGAGGTACTGTACCACAGGACATTTAAACATAGATTGTTTGTTATTTTTACTTTAATACAAACTAATGAGCTTAGTGGAAATTATTAAATTGTCTGGTCCTTCGGAAATGAACTACTTTATTCGCGAAACTCAACATTGTTCATTGTCCATTTCAGAGGTATTACCAATTAAACTATACATTGTGTTAACATTAACGGTTTAAGCCTATGACATAGGACAATCTGTTACACTTATATACCCAACTCAAGTATACTTAACTAGCAATACGTTCGCGGCCTAACCGGCTAAGACGCTAGTCTATGGTGATGGACTCTACTGGTTCGAATCTCGGCCAGATCAACACTTTTTTCAAACAGACAGATCCACATGTGTACTGTGTAATTATTATAGTAGAGCTTTTCGCGTTTCAGAAAGTGCGTGACTTTAAAATCCGATTCACCCGCCAGCAAACATAGCGCCGAGGTGCGCCTACAGAATAAGCCTATGACGTAGGACAATCTGTTACACTTATATACCCAACTCAAATATATCGCACAACATTTCAGTGACAATTAACTTTTAGCGATGGAAGGACTGCACCACTCGTTGAAGCGGTTGGCTGTATGCGCAGAAGCAGGGACGGCCAATGCGCATGCGTGGAGGTCAGCGTAGCGAGTCAGTCGGTGACAGAGGTTAGTAGCGTTATCTAGTGTACTGCCTTTTCTAAAAACATTGTAGTGTTTTATTATTTCTGGACTATAATCAACTTAATGAAATTGTTATAAGTATTGTATATATTGTTATAAATATTGTATATATTGTTATAAATATTGTATATATTGTTAAAAATATTGTATATATTGTTATAACTATTGTATATATTGTTATAACTTATTTTTTCCTTTTTTTATAAATATTACATAGTACATAACTTTTAAAAATATAGCCGTAAAAAACAGACTGGGTTAGTGTACTCAGCAGTCAAATCCTCCACCCCGCCACACATAACATACCTCCTTCTTTCCACCCTCACATCCCTACCTGCGCGGCCCGCTTCTTCACATACATTTCCGTATCTGTACTCAGTCTACGTCGCTTTACCCAGAGCTGACCCGAAGGTTGCAAGTATCGTAGTTGCATTGTGTGCAGCGTTGATGGAGACTTTTAAGAATAAGAAGAAAAGAGCGTCGTTCAGGAATTGGTTGAAGAATCGACCGACTCGTGGTCATCGTAACCTACTTTGTAAACTGAGCCTGGAATCTACTGTCAGCAGATGACTTGAATGCTTTCGAGGGGGCAGTGGGGTGCGGGAAAGAGTTCTCCCACCAACACAACCACGCTACTATCATAGATCATGAATAATAAAATAGATCACGCATGCATACGGGGGCTGTGTGTCGAAAAAAAGGTTGTCGGGAAAATAGTGCATGATCGCGCCACGAGGTAGCGCTAGGGAGAAATCATCGGTGGCATAGGTGTTTCACACAGCTTCCGTCGCTTCCCCAATAGATAGCGCCACTATCGTCGAATTTCCAGTGGAACGAAATATTGCATTGGATCGGAGGTCTATTGGGTTATCCAAATACAATGCTACTATTGGCGAGGCTTGGGGACAAGGCTGCTCTAGCCAATAGCGGCCGCATTCCATACGCAAGCATTCAAGTCATTTGTAGACAGTACACTTTATACAAATTTCCTCAGGATGGATGAGAAACTGTTGAACACGCTCAAATGCTACAAAATAACGACGGATCCGCAAACGTTTTCTAAACTTTCAGAAAACTTGTGAACACCCCACAAAATATCGAGTACCCATTTTTAACGCAATATTTCTCCTCACACTTTCAATATATTGCTAGAAAACGACTTCTTCGAAATTCTGTACATTTTTCCAGCGCGAGGACCCCTTTACAGTTTGGTATTACGCTTAAGAAGAACCGATTGAATACAACGGAGGTACAGCCGAGCCTCAAGCGTAGACAGCAGGGTTGGGTTAGTACCACGATTTGCCTTTACAATATTCACTCATCACACTTTCCCGCCTATGCAAGTTGGAAGAATAATTCTCAGGCATGGCATAAAATATTTGTTTTCGTTTTGAAAGCGAGAAGTATTTTTGTAACCGAGGTTTTCACGACGAAATCACAGATAAAAGAACTGGAACGCTAAAATGTATCTGTGAGCACGGGCTATGCAAATCCGCCGTTACATCTATGAATAATCCATCTGTTCGCGTGACTTTTATTTTATCGAGATAAAATCATTTTTTCCCCAGGACGGAAACGAATATTTATGCTGTTTGGATTAAGTTTGGTTCTGATTGCACAGAACGTCTGACCTTTGGGAATATTTGAGGACTATTGATTGTTGCGAAAAGTCTGCGTTAAAATTACATTTAAAGGTGCAATCATTATACAGGGTGATTTACGGAAGATATGCAGAAAATTCGGGAGCTCATTCTACATGTAAGAAAAAATTTGCATAAACATAGGTCCGAAAACGCTTCGGTTTCCAGATATCCGCCATTTTGTTTATCTTACAAAATAATTCATATCTAGAGAAATGTTTGACTGATTGAGTTCAAACTAGGCATGGTGTTTAACCTAATGATGATCTATCTCAAGAAAAATAAGCTGTTACAACCAATCATGCGTTTCAAAATGGCGGCTGTTTTAAAATTTCAAACCTAAATTACTAAAAAAACCGTACGTTTTGATAAAAAATGTCAAGACACCTTTTTTGTAGCCCTTTTTATTTCCTATCTGATGGAGTAATTGTCAAAACAATAGATAAAGTTTAATAGTTAAGTTAAAGATGTACATTGTGTTTACTGTGTTGGTATAGTATGACGGGTTGAACGAACCAATTATTACACATAACTTAACTGTTACCCTTCGTCCGATTGTTTTGTCTGTGAAACCATCCGATAGGGAATCGAAAGGGCTACAAAAAAGGTGTTCTGACAATTTTTGTCGAAATGTACGGTTTTTGACAAATTTAGGTTTGAAAGTTTCAAACGGCCGCCATTTTGCAACGCATGATTGGTTATAATCGCTTATTAGCGAATTTCCATAGACAAATGAGCTATTGCAGTGGCCCTTATGATAAGACCCAAGGTTGGGAGTAGCAATGAGCACCGATCATGGTCCCCAGAGCACGTTTTGTGGTGTCATTAAAAACATATATATCCGATTTGGTTCAAATTTAGTACACATGTTGGTTGTCTACGTCGCTCTGACGAGTTTGTTAGCCAAAAAAATCCAACAATCGGAAGCACGTTTTTTGACCGGAAATAATTATTTTTTGAGACTTTTACTACGAGCATGAATTGTTTTGAGTTTTTTCTACAAACATAAATGTAGGATGTCATTCTGCACATTCTGTTTTTTTACGCGACCTTATAGCTCGCTTGGTTCCCCCAAAATCGAACAAAACGTAAAATACCATAGAAGTACCCGGTTCAAAGCGATGTAATGGATTCTACCGTGGGGTTGGCGTGCGAAGCAAGCAATGCATTGTTTATTGAAGATACTCCAGACACGGGGATTGGCGTGCGAATCACGCAATGATTTGTGTATTGAAGATACGCCCAATGTGCGGAATGGCGTGCGAAGCACGCAATGATTTGTGTATTGAAGGTACTTATAATATGCGGAATGGCGTGCGAACCATTTTGCAGCTATTCAGCACCGTCTCGAATAGACCTATTTCCCAAATTGTTGGTTGCAACCCTAAAACATAGGCCTATGAACTTAATTTTGGAAATTTGCTCAACTCACGTCAGCGGTTCAGCTGCGTGGTCAAATTATTTTTCTTGATATAGATTATTTTTAGGTTTAAGCTTAATGCCAAGTTTAAACTCAATCAGTCAAACATTTCTCTAGATATGAATTATTTTGTAAAAAAAACAAAATATCGGATATTTGTAAAACGAAACGTTTCAGGGCCCATGTTTATATGGACTTTTTATTTATTTTTATGTAAGGAACGCACTCCAGAGGTTTGGCGTCCTATTTAAGAAACACGCTGTACATTACCCACTCACTTGTATCTCAATTTTGCATTTCGCAATCGGAAAATCATTGACATCGATCAAACTAGCCTACATCTTGAATGAAATGTAAGTTCGATGGAAAAGATCGTTTAATCTGTTAGATGTTTATATTTCTCTCTATTCTACAAAAAATCCTGTCATTCACGCAAAAACTCTGGCATTAGTACCACTACCACTACCCGTACCATCCTATCGCGGTTCAGTGCCTCTGTCCGAATCAATTGTCATTTCCGTGAAAATATCAGAGTATACCATAATCTGTTTGCATTTGCTTTGCTGCCAGGGTTGGCGTTCGAAGCGAGTAGTGGTTATCCGATTTTTATGCTCTTACCACAGAAATTCATGCGTTTTAAAGGGCTTCGATTTGATGTATCAGAAAGAAGCCTTTGTGTCCGTTACAAATGTTCGAGAGCTGGCGATAGAGTTGGAGAGGGTTGGGATTTTATAAAAAATGGGTTTCTAAGTTTTCTTTTGACGGTAAATAACTGTTCCGAGATTAGATTTTGTGTAACATTTTCCATTATTTGGAACGAAGTTCCTTAACGCGAGTTGCGTTACGAGTAACGAATAGAAAATGTAACACGTAACGAAAAAAGTGTTATTAATTGGTCGCTATGGCGATGACAAATATAAAATACGAGTAACGAAAAAGCGTTATCAAATTGGTTGCTGCGGCAATGAAAGTAAATACATTCGAGAAACGTTTGTTTTGGTTCATCAATTTTAATTAAAACACGATCGTTCCGTCAGGCGCCGGCGTGGTTCAGATATTTCCGTTGAGCGCTGAAATACATTCAATAAACATGAAATGTTGGTTCATCAGTCTAGGCCTAACCTAAAATTAATGCGTGTACGGTAAATTTAATTTATTTTACCTGCCTTAACGGCAACATAAAAACAAGAATTTTAGGTTAGGCCTAGAAAGTTATTTTAAGTCTAGGCCTAACCTAAAATTATTGTATGTATGTTGCCGTTAAGACAGGTCAAACAAATTAAACATACATACAATAATTTTAGGTTGGATCTAGACTGATGAACCAACATTTTATGGTCATTGAATGTATTTACAATGAATGGACATTTAACTGTGTTTACCATCTTAGCTTTGATGTTATAATTATTCTACACCTTTATTATAATAACATCAAACGTATGGAAACAGTAAATATTTGTATAAAATAAAAAACTAATAATAAACGGCAATTGAAAGATTAAAATTACGTATGTATGTTGTCGTTAAGGCTGGTAAAAGAATTGCAGAAAAGGCGTGATGAAATTCGTTCCTGACACGGGTTCCACGACCGCACACATTTACTTTTTTTTTTATAATAGAGAGAGTATGTTTTCAAAAAACCTCCCTGTAGTACAGCTGTAGCTTGAAGGGATGGTATAGTAAACCCATTTGAAAGTAATGTACTTATCGATAAAACTATCAAAATGTATATTGGTGTATTCATACAGTCCCGAAGTCGTCAGTATATATTATGTTCACAGATTACAGTACTTACAGCACAGATAAGAACGTGTCCTACGGGTCTCCTATGTCTTGTATTTTTATCCTTTTCTTTTCAGGAAAGATATTTCCAGAGTTGCTTCCAACAAAGGTTTACGATTCAACACCACCCCGCCCCGCCCCGCCCTCTTCTCCCTTTTATTAAACACATCTCCGATTGTCTCGCTCCTAATGTATCTTTTACTTTTTACTGGTAATAAAACTGCTGGAACAAGAGCGGAAAGACCGGCGATACGAAATTGTGTGTCACTTTTTCAGAAACTGTTGAACATATTCTAGTGAAAATTATTTCAAGTAAGAATAAGGAAAAAACATCGGATTGATTAAAAACAAATTTCGTAATCCATTGCGAAACAGTAGTAGCTAATTAGAGATGTTCTAAAAAAAACCTGTTGCGGTCCCTACCACGATGAGATTTCTGGAAAATGTCTACGTAGTTTTTCGTTTCATGGATCCTAGTCCCCAACACTAGTTATCAAACATGTAATCAATTCCTATAAAATCGAGTGTACGTCCGTACGTACTTGAGTAACATAATATTACAGCTGATTTCAGGCATCATCCGTGGATTCCGTGATACTTAAAAAAAAACAGCGTATTATATTTTGGGGTTATGTTTACAACTTCAACCATTAAAATTTCTTCTGAAGTAGATTTTTTTTTTAAATATGAGTTATAGGACTGATGTTTGCTATAATACGTTATAAGATTTGCTTTGAGGTTATAAACTGAATATAAATACAACCTTTTATCATACAAGTTTAAAAAAGAGATACCTATTCGTTTAACTTCGGAAACATTCGTACATCTTCGTATAACAAATAAACATATTCGAGTATTAATTTCTTGACTATAATATTAATAACTTCTAAATCATTTGATCTATCAATACGAAATAAAAAGCAGCTATGAGATATCTATCTTTATTTACATAATATAGGCTATAACAAAGTACGTAAATACAAAATTTTAAGAAATAGGCCTACAGTTTTATAATCTTTATAATTGTACACATTTATCGAGTTAAAAAATCAGCATAGTTAGGTAGGCCTAGATAAAATCTGTTGTTTTTAAATAATATTTTTTTAAAACGTTGTATTTCTGATGTGTATCTAATTAATCTGCCTGTGATTGTTCACGGGGGCTTACTAGTTAGTTTATATTTAGAACCATGCGATGATGGTAACTTGGTCACCGCGATGTACATCAGGGAACTAATATAACATACAATAATTTGATCCCCCATCTGAACGTCTGACATTAGTGGAGCAAATTTCCAAAATAAAGTTTATATGTTTTAGGGGGGCACTCCACCATAAAACTGATTTATTTTGTTTTTTCAATCTATCATAACCATAATTTTTTAAGCGTTGGTATAAGTAAGAATTAACTTTTGTCACATTTTCAAGTCCCTACATCCTTCACCCCGTCGAAAGGGGGGGGGGGGGGGGGGGCATTTTCATAAAAAACAAGCATTTACTGTATATGGCATGCCTAACTCAAGAACTATGTAAGTTAGGTTCAAAGTTTTTTTTTACTTTGTAGAGGAAATTGTCTGTATCGGCCTCCAGCATGGAATTGCTATTTTTTAAATAATTTAAAAAAAAACTTAATTTGTTTATTAAAATATTTTTTAAACTAAAAATTTATTATTAATTTAAAAAAATATTTACAGGTAACATTTCTACTATTTTATGCTAGAGGCCATAGAACGAAATGTTATCCTTCAAAATAAAAATAAATCAAGAAGATAGCTCTATAATAGAACTCGAGATATGAACGCCATAGTGATTCAAAACGCGTAAAAATAAAATTTTCGTAAAACAGCCCACGAAGGAAAACAAACGCCACATCAGTTGCTAAGCAAATCTTGCAAGTGTATTTCTTGATATTACTTAGTATGTTTGAATTACACTAAAACTCTCCTGCTCCATAGGTCTTTCCTTCTTTATCTTTCAGTTTTTGTTCACGGTAAGTTCCCATTTTAATTGTGTTGCGTTATAGTGCAAGTTTGAAATTTGTTGGTTTGAAAATTAAAACGAATGACTGAAATCGTCGAACAACTACTTTAAAAATGCACCACACAGCCTTTTATCATTCCAAGTCGTAACCAACCTTTTTACACCTACAAAGGACGGAGGTATAAATAGAAAATTCGAAAAGAAAAGAAACGCTTTCAGTTTTTCACCTTAAAATTTAAACTTCTAAAAAAGCTTTCAGCAAACTACAAGAATACTAACACGATCCAAGAGAGAAGAAAGTGTTAACAAACGAAAACCTACAAAATGTCCTCATCTACTTCAACTGATGACAAAATCGATTTCACAAACCTTCAGGTTAACGTCCTACTGATCTGTTACTATAGAAGAGTAAATCTGTAACAAAAGCGATGCGATACAAACGCTGAAAGCAATTACCTAATATTTACTGGAATCTGACACTGTTTTGCAACCCGTCTGTGCGCGACCTTCCCCATAAACACTCTGAATTTATTGAAATAAAAGTAAACACAAAAATTGTAGCTAACCATAATAACTATATTAATTACATTTGATTTTAATAGGCTGTTTATAACAGTGTTTTTACAATAATTGAATTTGTACCAATCTTACAAAAGAATAATTAAGGGAACGGAAGCAATACTGGGCCACATAGATTGGTACTGTTCAAAACTTACCTTTAAATTTAAATATCACCAAAAGTAGGAATGTTTCAGCTTATCTCTCACAATACACAGGATACCTAGAGGTTAACTCAATAAACCATAGAAATAGATATAATCTTTGGCTTTATTAACCAAAAAAATAAAAAAAGTTTATATGCCCTTAATACAAAAAAAAAAATGAAATTATTGATATGCCCTTAATACAAGAAAAGTTTGAGATTTAAAAGAAAACATATATATTTTATTAAGTTGAATTTAAAAGCCCTCCCCAAAAATAAAAATCAAAAACCCTCCCTTTTAGTAATAATTACAGAATTTATACAGAAAAGATTAACAAGTTACAAGGTTTTAACATGAAATACCATGGATTTGTTTTAAGAATAAATATATATGTCGTTGGCCAACTCTAAAAGGTAATTATAAATAATTGAATAAATAGACAAAATTAATTATGAGACGTCTCTCTATATATAAAAAAAAGGTATATAAATTTCTAATATACAGCCCTTAGGGCTAAGTTCCAAAATGTGCTAGCTTGCTCCTCCCAATTATTAAATACTAACATATCCTATATAGTACACATATACAAAATTACTTTTCAAAATACAGCCTGTTTAACATTTAACACAAAAGAAAAAAACAACTGCAGATCGTTCATATTTTAAATTAAATCCTGTCTTTAACTAAAGCACTGTAGATATATTTTATTATTTTTAAAAGTCCTGTTGGAAAGTAGGCCTTTTCAAGGCGTAGCTGTGGTGTAGGTTATGGCATTGTATAGTTAAATATTCCCTGGAGTTGAACCAGTGTAACTGGTATCCACAAAGGCAAAGGCTTAAAAGAAAATCGTATTATTTAACGACACATCGTCGTTAAGATCGCGACTGAATTATTTAAAATGTAACCACATAACTACAACTTTGCAGCGTCTTAACGGTTTTGTTCGTAACAGGCTAATGGCCGACCTTTCTGGAAGCTCCTATGACAAAGCAAAATTTAACTGACGAGATATAAATCAGCTGTCGATTCTCAGATAAAGTCATTGCCTTATAAAAATAGCAGGGACCGTACGGAGTCGGCGTCTGGCGGAGAAAAGGGAAACTATTTGGAAGTCGGTGAAGGTAGGCAGAAGTTGTAAATGTCGGTAAAAAGTAATATTTAATAAAGAAAAAAAAAATATAGGTGGCGCGAATGTCTAAAAACGTCACAAATTAACAATGAAATATTTATTTTCAAGATTTGAAGATCTGAGATTATAAGGACTCAAGATTTTAAGAACTTAAAATTTTAAGGACTCAAGATTTTAAGAACTTAAAATTTTAAGGACTCGAGATTTTAAGAACTTAAAATTTTAA
>JAGFPH010013002.1:0-27962 GCA_018207615.1 Philaenus spumarius | reverse complement strand
AAGTACCCGGTTCAAATCCACATGGTATTTTTATTGACCATTTTTTCCCAAGAATTGAACATGATTATTATGCTTTATTTTACTTTCTTCTTTTAAGTATAATTTTGCATTTATTAATCCATACTAATATTATAAAGAGGTAAAATTTGTTTGTTTGTATGTAGAGGGGGTAATCTCTGGAACTACTGAACCGATTGAAAAAAAAAAAAAAACAGTTTTACTAACAAAAAGCTATACTATCCCTGAGTAACAGGCTATAATTCATTTTGATAAAAACCTTTGGTTAGGCCTAGACTGATGAACCAGCACATGCAAATATATTTACATTTATTGCCATAGCAACCAAATGAATAAAATAACAGATAAAACAGCTGTTAGCTTCAATATTTCCATTAACAGCTGATTTCAAACTTTGAAGCAATTATTTGCATTTCTAACTTTTAGCTTATTTTTTTATTAAAGTGTAGACCTGAGCCTTGCTGGTTCTTTTAACCTTTATTATAACTGCTGTTATAAAATATACGAAATAATTTGATTTGAACATTTAATATTATTTACCATCTTAGCTTTGGGGTTATTATTAATCCTACACCTTTATTATAAAAAAATCGTAACATGATTATGTGTATAGAAGGTTCCAACGCAGGGGCTTCCTCTAGTAATAATATAAAATTGTTTATTGTTCTGAGCTACTGCAAGTTTCAAATACTCTTTTACAGTTAGTGATACACATTTAAAGGGATTTCAGAAATATTTTGAACATTTGTACCCAACAATATTCAACCAATAATTTTCATAAAAAGTTCAATTTCACAAAGTGGGAAAAAATGGCTTTGAGTTAAATTTGTTTTGTAAATTATGTTTTTTTATTTGTTATTTATTACAACTGATAATACATCATCTAGTAATTTTTCTAAATTATTACAACAATTATTGGATATACAGTAGAGTCCCGGTAATTCGAGTCTCAATAATCCGAGGTTCCGTGTAATTCGAGCCACAAATAGCATTGAATGTGACCATGCATTGTGACACATTCTTGCTGCTTGAAGGATACCAATCTTTAAATTTTTGTTTTCCAATGAATCTGTCAAGAGCGTTTGTATATTAAGTCGCCAGTATAAATAGATTTCTACAACTATTGGAAAAGTTTACTTTGGTTTTATAAATAGAATAAGTAAATTGTAACAAAGTGCATTCATAATGAAAGGAATTGATGTAATTGAATGTAAAAACAATTGAAGCTTAGTAAAAAACATCTTTGATTTAATTTGTGTATTTTTAACCCCTTAATTTTTAGTTAATAATGACCGTTTTGTTCTTTGAGAGAGGCGCCACTCCAGATCTTGCCCTGGGCGCCAATTACCCCAGGAACGCCACTGGCCCGAGTTCTATGCCATAGGCCCAAACAGGTTTTATCACTTGCAGCAGCTCATTCTGAACGGATAGCTCTTGAACAACAGCTCGTGCATTTTTCTGTATTTTATGTTTACTTCATCTCTTTTTCTCTTAGCATGAGGCTACCGGTATCTCATTTTAACATCAAAGGTCATTCTGAGGTATTTGGCTGTGTTAACATAAGGAATTCCCTGTGAATCAATTACTACTTTGTAAAATATGAATAACTTTTATATATTGAAATAGGCATTAAATTGCCAATAAATGAATAACTTTATTATTTCATCTACTAAAATGTATGCCTTAAAAAAGATGGTCCAACCATTTATAGGTCCAAAATATTTTGTTTACAAAATATCGCATTTTTACTATAGGTACGAGTGTTTTTTCGTTTGTTGAAAAATTGACAAAAAAAAAAGCCGATATCTCAGATTTGAATCGGTTAAATTAGATCCAATAGGGCTCAAACTCTTTCTTTTTAATTCCTGAATCAAAATTCGCAAACAGATTTCAATTTGATATTATACAACCTGCAATAACTATAAAATCCAAAAAATCTACTGATTCTAAAAAAAAAAATCGAAGATTTTTCTAAAAATTACAATTTGGGTGGACTATAAGCTAGAATAAACTATTTCTGGAGTAGTTTTAACTGCCAGAAAATAATCCCAATGACAATGAATGGGCAATGGCACTACACAAGTGCATTTCCTCATCCCATTCATTATACCATTCAAAATACTGCTCCTGGCCACAGTAAATTCCTTCCAAAGGTGTTCAGGCCTAATATTAAAGTTTTACCTTTCAATCTCTTCTTCCGTGTCAGAACCATCTGAATTCTCTGATAAAGCTCTTCTTCTGTCACCTCGCTCAATGCTGCTACCGCTGTTTGTCGCTGAATTTTCTTCATGTATTTCTTCTTCACTTTCTGACTGGCCTTGATCGTTTCTATCAAGCGCATATCTGTAATACCAAACATAGAGTTTAAATAGTTCGCTAGACATGGTTTTTAATTAGTTTTGATAATTAGTTCTTGATAATTTGCTAAGAGCAAAGCAAGAAATATATTCAAAAGAATAATTTATCATTTTGAAATGTTTCCCGTCAGATTATAAATAAATAAAACCTGTCAAACACACAGTGTAATTAATAATCTGTAACAGTTTAATGTATAAACTGTTTTGTGTTATAGCAAATGGTTGCAGCAAGAGTGTAAGCGACTTTGCATAAAATTATATAGTGTTTACAAGCAAAATCAGAAGAAATGAGTTCACATTCTGCATATTAAATCATAAACAAATGTATTGCAGTATTTTTACTTACTGTTCTGTCACAGTCCTTTTCTACTTCGTTTTTATAATTATCTAACACGTTTCGACATTACATGACGGCACCTTTAGAGATATCATTATCAAACAGATATATAACCATGAATACATATGGTGTTTTTTTGGTACTTATTAGTAAATGTTTAACTATGTTATATGTCTGACTGTGAAGTGTGTATTATTTTGGAGTGATTTTGAAGACAGATTAATGATAACTCTGAAGATGGCTCCACGAAGCGCATTAGATAATTACTTTAAAAAAACCATACCAAATAAATGTATTTATTATTTAGAATACCATTGTGACAGTATGGTAAGTAGAAATATTATATTAAACAATCCAGGAGGATAAACAAAATGAATGTTGAAATATATTGAGACCTTTACACAATAGGTAAACAATTTAAAAATAAAATTCCATCTGTTTGTTTTTTAATTTAAAAAATTTACAATTTTAACAAGATCATAATCATAATTTTTACTAGGGGCTACTTTCAGGATAACAAAAAATATTTTCAAATTGTTCACTTGGAAATATACTATGAGTGGAAATGCTTTGCAAACACGACACAAACAAGACTCAAATCTCGCTACTAGGAGGAAAAACTAACAACATTTTTTCGATGCTTGGGGATGAAATAGTTATAAAATTATATTTTTCATTAAAATATTTACTAAGTGCAAATTAGAGATTTTTTAACAGATTTTTGGATGCATCAGTTGAGTGGACACCTTTTTAACAACATTTGGATTTTGTGATTGATGTAATTAAAATCATTATTGAATACCACTCATGTGCCTAAACTAAAAAATAGGTAAGGAACACATTTTGCAGTGAATAAAATGGATGAACATTTCATAAAAATTTTTCATGAAGGTATTTAGTGTAAAGATTTTAAAAATCAAGATTAGCAACAGTTATGTTAATAGTTTCATAAAATAAAGTACTATACCCTACTTAATATGGCTATCACATAACCTCGTTAGCTCTTCTTTATAATAATTTAACACATTTTAGGACTATTATTCCACCATCCGAAACTATTCCTTACTAAGCTGTCAAAACATTGACATAAAACGCTTAAAAAAAAGAGTATGCTCCAACGTACGCACTTACTGTGTTTCTCAAATTAAATACGTTGTGTTGGAGTTTATATGGTTTTTAAATTTTGACAACCTCAAATTAGTGACGGACAGTTTCTGTTGATGTAGGACAAATCTTGAAGTGTGTTAAACAAACAAGGTTACACGACTGACATAAATAAGATACAGTACTTTATTATATTCAATTAGCGATCTGGATATTTAAAAAAAGGTGTTCATTACAAAATAAATCTCAGACTTAATTTTCAACTTATTCTTACCTCCGCCAAGGCAGTCTCTTTCTTCTGTCATGACAGTCTTCGATCCAATCCTTTTTTACTATTTTGCCTCGTCCACGCACTTGATTAAACTTTGGAGTATTAGGAAAAGCACAGCTGAAAACGGAGAAAAACTTTATTAAATATGTCTTGTTTCACAAACTGAATAGAATAAAAGATCAAAGACAAATTTATGTATTTAATTTTATAAACTTAAGAAAGTTACTACTATACTGTCAAGTTAAGTTACATTCGTGTGGCAGTGAGACAGAGTGTCTTTTAGACGGGTGAACTATATTTATACAGAGTGTCTCAAACAAATGAATACACATTTTGAATTGATATATTTTCTTGAAGAAAACACTTACAGATTTTAAACCTATATCTGCTGATAATTTAAAACAGCTGTTTATCAACAATGAAACTCAATGTTATTACTTCTGTCATTTAATATGAGATAAAAATGGCTGAAGTTCAGTTGACTTTTGATCAACGTAAATGGGTTTTAAAGTGTTAATGGAAGACTGAGAATGTTAGAAGTCCCCTTTACATTGATGTCAGGCCGCCTATTTTCTCCCTCCTCAGAATCAAACAGCGGAATTTAAACACATTACTTTTCAAACGTTTATTTATGCGCACAGAGTAACTGAAACATTATTTTTAACGTTTTACACTCAAAAAGTACGTTGAAAATGTTGAAAAATGTAATCTCTGGATGGTCCAGTTAAAGTAGGTAGAGGGGGGGGGGCTTCTACTAAAGCAACTTTGCTAACTCTCCCACCCCTTCTAGGAATAATTCACACCGACATTGCCGACGCATGCTATGCCCGCTATATATCACAATCATAAGCCTCGGAAGCGATCACAACTAAGTAAATGTGTCGCCAGGCTATACGATTGAGTGGTTTATCCCGTGCTTTTGTCTTGTCCTAACTCAGTACTTTTTGAGAAATAGTGATCAGTGAGTCAGTGGATTTGGCTTTTATATATATAGATTATAATTTAAAAATATTTTGTAGATTTATGACGTTACAACCGAATGGATAAAATATTTATTGACGTTAAAATAGGGGTTTATAATAATGTAAAAGATAACAATTTGACCTGATGTAAAAAAAGACATTATCTGAGGCTGTTAAAACCAAGTTCTACTATGTATATATATTATTATTTTTCAAAAGGGGTAGATCTTTGATTAAGCAGCTACACTCAAAATTACTGCATATGGTTTTCTAATATTTGTGCCTAGAGTGGCGATGAGCCGCCATCTTGGCATCAACAATAATTATAACTCACTACAAATATGCAAATGTCTACTCTTAACCTGATATCTCTGCGGTAGGTTGTTAAGCATAGACGATTTGACGGATATTAAAAAGAAGAACTTAGAAACGAGCTCAGAACCAGTATAAACTGAAATCCAGCAAGTACAAGCTTGAATTATGTGGGTAGATTCGAAGATCCATAAGTATTTGAGGGATATCTCCAAAGAAACATTTTGAATTCTGTACCAAAATAGCAAAAAATCTCCAGGTATATAGTGTTAGAAATTAAGTGATACCAGAAGAAAATCTAAATCTTTATGCTGATAGAGCATTTAAGGCAAATCTAAAAAACCTTTTGTCTAATCTACAGCTGTTTGTCTAACTTCATCTACTTTTGAAGTAGACAAATATTGAACTGCAAAAAACAGGTGATCTAGCAAAAGACCTAGACTTAAGCACATTTGTAGGCCGAAGAATCTAGAGTGTAAAAACATGTTTCCAGTATTGTACTGAGCTAAAAATCCTTCTTTTTTTTTGGTAAGGCAAACCTCACAGATATGCTACTGTCACCAGTAAATTACTTTCTACCTACACAAACATGAATGGTCTTCTTCGCTCTGTTTTGAATAGACGAGCTTATGCTCTGGAGTCAGGTACACTAACCTCTCAGCTACTAGGACATATACAATCAACACAGGTGTATCTGAGGGCACAGTAAACAATTTTACTTACATCAGGTGAGTGCAGTTGTTATCCCAATCAGGTTTGTATTTAGAGCCCAAACTCAATGCTTTACCTCTAAGTTCCCCTCTTAGTGGATTCTGGTAACCACTTATCACAAGCACTACGCCTTCCAGCAGTTTATTGAACGGTTTCTGCGGTTTAACCTCAGTCGGTTTGGCGTTAACTCTCTGCCGTTTAGGCATGTCCACAGACACATTACTGTCTGAGGTGCGTTTCAAAGAGTTTGTTTTAGGAGTGACTGGATTCTTTGACGTCGTCGGTTTTGTGATGTCTGGATTTCGTGTTTTAGTTTTACGTTTTGTCTTTCTCTTTTCATCGGCGTCTTCAAATGATGACGAAAGAATATCTTCATCCACCACTAAAAGACAATAACATTTATGTTAGCTATAATACAAATTTGTCGAAAGCTAACAGATTATAGATAGAATAAATTATAATTACAATGAATAACTTTAACTTGTGGTGCGTTAAAGATTGAATCTTATAGCGTGTCACTTTTATATTGTTTACGACAGGGTCATCATTTCTAAGGATATACCCAAAGTTATATATCTAAAACCACTATATACTTCAGCACTTTAAAAAGGTCAAAGTACAGAAAAGTTTGACTTCCATGACAATGAATCGGGTACAGAATGGTTGTATTTTAAAAGGCTGAAAAATAATACCTAAAGCATTCCGCAAGTTCTAAAATAATTACATATAGTCCACATGAGAATGGCAAACATGAAAGCCCTATCAAGGAGTTATTGTACACAGAGAGATATTGAAGAGATGATTAAATCATATAGGCAGTGTCAGAACCAATCTGACAAAGAGAAAACCATCCAAGCCAGCCACCCAATGGTCACGGATTCAATTGGTGGGCAGAGCTATTTAATTATAAGATCCATTTACAAAATGGATGTGGATTAAACCAACAAAGATAATCTTTACGTAATAGTGCATTAAGAGAGATATTTGCAACTTACTTATTCAATGTTGACCATTTCCTATAACAACAGCCAATTTACAACCCACACATTTGAACACTTCATTTAACCCTAGTCAGACGTCTTATTTGAGACTTCTCAGCGCACCGCTGTAGTCTGAGACAACTCGACTTGTATTGAATATTTCACACACTAAAAATCATCAAATCTCAATAAAACAAAAACCATTGAAAAGGAAATGTATTGAACTTTAATAGTTGTATTTGAAAATTTGTTTTAAAATATGTAATCATCATTTTAAAATTGTAGTTGTCTAAACATCTGACGCCATGCGAGAAAACACAAAGAAATGACGCAATCTTGTCACTTTTCGAAGGCTCATAATCGCAGACAGACTTATTTTGAAAAGAATATAAGGACACATGTGGGTAAAGGTGTATATGTATTTCATTTTTGGGTAAAGCATAATTCCTAAATTACTATTCAAAATAGGCCTAATTTTGTTAGCAGTCTTGTAGTAGGAACATAAAAACTGATGTTTTCTAAAAAAATTCAAAATTCATATATATTTTTATAAATTTCTACTTAAAACTAAATTACAAATCTTTTGTATATTTTGAAAAAAATACAAACAATTTTTTACTACTTTTTATATAGGCCTAAAGTTGGATTTTTTCCCGTTACTGGAAATTTTGTGCTTCCTGAGCTAATAACTTTTCAAATTTTACATCAATCAATTTTTTAGTTGAATATTTGGATTCTTTAGACCTTTTTGTACAAAAAAGCTATTGAACACTTTTGGAGATTGGGATATTATCATTACTATATTTGGCTAATTTTTGGAAAAAATGCTTGTAAAACGCACCAAAATGGCTTGGCATTGCAGAAAGTTTGCATGGAAGTTACAGGATTTTAAGCAAAGGGGGATTCTCACAAACCACAGAACAGTGAGCAGGGAGGTTTACACAGAAAGTCAAGCAATCTATTTAATCTGAAGAGGATTGGAATAAAGTTTCCATATTTTAATAATTCACATTAGTAAAAGCATATTACATTGTCTGCTCAAATGATATAAAAAAAGAGATTTTACATTTTATAGATATTTCATAACTAAATTGTTTTATAATGATTATTAATTTTGTTATTACAGTAGAGCGTCAATAATCCGAAACGTCAAAAACTCAAACGCGTTTTGAGGCAGCCCCTGCAAAAATTTCGTTTTCGTTTTTGCAAATTCCAATTATAGCATCGATTAAAAATTCCAAAAAAATCTTCATCGCAGTTTGACATTATTATCTCTTTTTAAACACTTCTTAATACCTGCTCTCACACGCCCTCACAGCAGACTGGCTGTCAGTATTTTCATCACTGTCACGCTAATAAGCTGCTTTAGCGCTAGCAGTAAACAAACAGCGTAAATATACAGAAAGTTCATTCATTTCTCTTTGTGTAATCATTATAACAGTGCGTCATACATATAGTAGTGTACTGTACAGTATTTTTTTAATTTTTTCGTTTGTGTTAACTATAATGTACAAGTGAACTTTTAATTATGTACTGTATACTGTAATTGAGAGTTACAAGTTTAATCATGTTGGCCCTACAGTACGTGCAGGTTCTTCTAAATCATAATACGTAAGTAGTCTTACATACTGTATTGCAATTACATTACTGCTTGTACTGTTTAACCACTTTAATCGATTAAAGGGCATATATTTTAGCCTAAATGGCATTTTCTTGGTTGTTTTCAAAAATCCGAACAAATTGATAATGCGAACCCCCTTGGTCCCAATTAGTTTGGATTTTCGATGCTCTACCGTATAAGGCTTTGAACAGATCTGCGTACATATTTCAGCTTTTATTGTTTGTGTGGACTATTGTTTATTTGGAGTAATTTCACTTTTGATGTTTACATGAAGGGGCCCATCACAAATGCATCCAGGGGAGCCTAACAATAAATCCTTGCTAGCAATAAATTCATATAACATTAAAAATTATAAATATCAAATTCTTACTAAACAAATTCATTTTAACTGAGCAAACCATCTTATCATTTAATTCTTGTAAAAACAATTCCCCCGCACGGGGGGGGGGGGGGGGGGGGGGGGTGCAGACTAGCTGCACCTACTAAGAGGGGTTTGGCGTCCCTCGCGGTACCCGAGTCAAACAACGATAAACACAAAATACAATACATCCATCCAATTACATACATACATTCCCACTCTCACCTTCTTTTAGGATTTCGACTGTGCAGAGCCATAGCATGTTGGGAGTGCCGAACCTATGTAACATCCTCAATTTACCAAAGATACATCTTTTAATCAAATGACTATAAGTCGAGTAAATATTGTGGAGTGAGCATTATAAGAGAGCTTGGATTAATCGATAGGTGAATATAGATTGAACAAAGTGCAATGCAGAGCTATAACAAACCAAAGGTTTCTCTCCAGGACTAAACCCAGAGCAATTCATGAACATTTAAAGATTTGCATTAAATAGACATTCCCAGAATGACTAACAACTGTATGTTTTATCTATGTACTCGAAGAAATCAAGTAGTTTGGTTTTTCCGTTTGAGTGTAGGTGGAGATGAGAACATCCGTCTTTGTCTAAACTGAACTCTTACAGTCACAAGTCGTGTTAAAAGTGCTGTTAACCCTGGAATTGGAAGAGGGTCATTTATAACCCTCTCTCAGGCGCAGAACGCAACAATTTAGAAAATTAGCGAAAATTTGCATATATTTGCATAATCGATAATTTAACCCACTTAGAATCATCCAATCGTAATAAAACTGGCACCATTGGAAAGGAAATGAATTAAACTTTAATTTTTGTATTTACAACTTTTTCGTAAAACGTATATATACATACGTAATCATCGTTTTAAAATATGCACATCGGTCTACAGCTATTTCCGTGCGCGAATCTGTATACAATTGTACTGTTATTTCCCACTTCTTCAACGTTCAAGACTATCTACACAAATATTTCTTTGGCTATTATAAAGATACCATTGGATTCGTCAAGATTTTATCTTTCTGTTGGTGCCTTCTAATCAGATGTCACTATAAAAATAGTATTTTTTCCAAGAATTACTGTAAACCCTTGCGATTGGACAGTTTTCCAACCAATGAAACAGCCCATTTGTCAAGTGATTTTACACTTACCATATCAAATGTTTTGACAGATTTCTTTACACCATTTTGTACAGCAAAGTCTGAATTTTGTAACGGTGGGAATTAATCCAGAAATTTTTGTCTGTCTAGACGACAATTGAAATGTACGTAATTATTACGTTCTAGTGAGAAAGTCTAGCGCGTGGGTTCCCATGCTATTCAAGTGTCCCATTCTCTCCGCTGTTATAGACGGCCGACTTTTCATTAGATTGATGTCATTTTTTTATTCAAATAAAGATAACTCAAACACTTTTGTGAACTAAGGAAAGACACGTATACCGTTATTTTCTTTGATTTATCCTCTACACTTTTTGTTATAATAATATTACATTTTTGGGCAAAGCATATATTAGTAAATTACGTTACAATCTAGGCTAGGTTTGTTAACAGTCGTGTACTTGGAACATAAAAACTGTTTTTTTCAAAATAAAAAATTTGAAATTGATAAATGTTTTTATACAGTTCTATTTAGAACTAAATTACGAAACATTTTTACGCTTACGAAAAAAATACAAAAAAATGTTTACTACTTGTTATGTAGGCCTAAAGTTGAACTTTTTCCTTTCATTACTGAAAATTTTTTGTTTCTTGAGCTAATAAATTTTACAATTTCAAAAGAAACTAATTTTTAGTGGCATATTTGAATTCTTTAAAGTTTCTTCTACAAAAAAGCTATTGAACACTTTTGGATTGGGGTTCATTTATTATTTTAGGCGAATTTTTAAAAATATGCTTGCAAAACGTTAAAAACGGGCTGACCAATTTTAGCTTTAACATTGGCAGTTTAAGGGTTAAAGTATTTATGTTAAAAACTCACAAAAGTTAACAGTATCAGCACGTAGAAGATTGGCTCAACGAAGACTAACACCAGTATTTCAACATTAAATACGGTGGATTTAACCGATTTCATCAGATAAAGGACTTAGTTCCACAACCATACCAACATGGATGCCACGAGGAAAGATTCTAACATTGGACACCAACTACGACTGTCTTCATAATAAAAAGTGCGATAAACTGTCTAACAATTGGTTTGGAAAAGGTGAATTAAGTTATGCATGTAAAAAACAATCCATGGCAAGTACGAACATTTCAATACATCTTAGTTAGACGATGCTCTCATTTAAACTGAAGACAGGAATAATTTGATTTCCATGTCTGTATATAAATATGTTTTTTATTTAATTCTAATTAATAAATGTCAAAGTTTTTTCTTTCAAATAGTGTATATCATTCTTTACTTAAGCCAATTTCCTCTCACACACTAGCTTCAGGTCACAACGTATTCACACCCCAATAATAAGTCTGACAAAGGACAAGTGCAAGTATATTCATTTACTTTTTTTAAACTACTAAATTCAATTAAAATCTTTTTTAATACGCTTTTATTAGCTTGGTATGTACAGTAATCCCTCGCTATTCGCGGGGGATAGGTTCCGAAAATTGCTGCGAATAACAAAACCGCGAATAGCGAAAACTAAATCTTTATAGGAAAAGGGGTTGGGGGGGTTATGTTCTTGACATAAGTTATAGAAAATTTTAAAACATTATGTACTAATACCTATAATTAATTAATTTATATAAGATACAGGCAGTCGTTGTTATACGCTGTCCGGCTTTACACGATTTCGCTGTAAAAAAGTCCTTGAAAGGTTTAGTATTTGAGCTGAGATGATGTTTGGAGTGTAGACTACAGTTGATAATTTTATAAGTTATTGGAGCGTTGTTTGTCATCTCACTCTCCCCTCAAGGTCAGTGCTCTTACAATGATACCTTTACCCATCCCTACTTGCTCGTTCATTGTCTGGGTTTGTCCATTTTTATAACTTAGTTATGTCAAGGCATCAAACTATTGTTCGCTGTCGGTAGCGAAAATATTGGTTACGAGTGATAAAACGTAGTAAAAACTTAATGTCTTTCAAAATATTTTACTGTAATTTCAATTAATTCTTTAAAATTAATTTGACTTGCTGTATACTAAATTGATGTTTCCAACTAAATCAAAGTATGCGACCTTCATTTGCACAAGTCCACTTGTATTCACGCAGAGGTGTATTGTAGGGAAATCCCATCTTGTTGTTTTGTTGTATTTGCGAGTGTTTCGCTGACGTGGTATTTATACAATGTTATTAAATTCGTACAGTAATAATTACAGTGCTACACTATAATAATTTACGAATTTTGCATGTACTTTATTGATATTTATACAGTATTTTATCTTTTTTTAGCGACCGCGAATAATCAAAACCGCGAATACCAAGTCCGCGAATGTCGAGGGATAACTGTATCTATGTAACGGAATCTTTGAACATGATTTTCACCCCCTTCAAAACATCGGATTGATTTGAAACTTTGCACACTTATCAAGGACCGATGACAATGCAATATTAATTTTGTTGGGTGTAGTAAGTGAGCACTGATCATGGTCCCCAGAACACAACGTGATTTTCACCGCCTTCAAAACATCGGATTGATTTGAAACTATGCACACTTATCAAGGGCCGATGACAATGCAATATTAATTTTGTTGGGTGTACTAAGTGAGCACCGATCATGGTCTCCAGACTAAAAAATAAGAAAATAAATAACAGTTTAAAAAACTAAAAAATACGCTTTAAAAGCAAACCGAACTAAAAATTTGAAAATAATTGTAAAAAAAAGCGTGGGGTGCGTTATACTATATTTTTATAATAACTCTACTTCTATAAATATCTACCAATAAAATATTTGTAACATTTGATGAAAAGCACCCCACACTTTTTTAAAAATTATTTTCAAATTTTTAGTTTGGTTTACTTTTAAAGAGTATTTTTTTAGTTTTTTAAACTATTATTTATTTTTACATTTTTTGCATGAGTTCTCGTTGCAGCCACTAGAGTTTTAACAACCTCTGGTTTGGTAAGGCTGATGTGAGCTTGCTCTGCCGAGACGTATGCGTGGTTTCTGTTCAGGGTCCTTGGTCAGGAAATGTTCGCGGTGTTTAAGTCCTCCTCACATTAGTATCGTGATGTGAAATTGTAATTTTAGCAACAGTTCATGCACACTTATTTCAAATGCTCCCCACATACCCAACTTTCGCATTTTGTGCACCACTTTTTTGAAATTTTATCTCTTGCCCTTCCACACATGTAGCTTCGACCTCGTAATAATTTTCGCTCTAATCGTAATAAGAAGTACTTACTATTTTATTCAATGGCAAGTTTAATCGCCGGTTGACAACTGTCACCCAGTTACCTTTAAAGGTTAAGAGCTTGTTTATCTAGCAATTTAATCTAACACTGCCAACAGGGTTATGCAGGGGAAGGTTTCAAAGGAAGGTAGTAGCAGCACCACTAGTCTAGACAACTCCATTTGAAATGATAAGAACCAAATAATTTTTGTGGGTAACGGATGTCCTCTGCTCGACTAATGAATGGTTAATATACTATTTTGGAAATTTTTATGCTGTTAAATAACAACTTTTTCCTACGCTTGTTATGAAAAGTAGCTCTTGTCACACTACTAACAGAGCCCAAAGTAGGTGTTTGTCACACATGTGCGCCAAAGTACAATGTTAATCAAATGGGATTTACTTCATTACAGACAAATGTTTATATACTATTCATGTGCTGAGTTTTAAACATGAAACAAGTCAGCTGTTCCATTGTTTGTTTATTATTTCCTAACCTGACATTGCTATTATTGATAGTGAGTTGTAGTCAGGCTATTTAAGAGTTGTTATAAATTAAGACGTAAATTGCCGCCTCGGCTTCAGCAAGGTAAGGAAAAATCTTATGTGCAACACGAGCGCAAAGTGTTTTTGCTGCATTCGAGAAAATTGCCAAACGTTTCTCTCGTGCAGCAAAGTGGCACTTTGCGCACATGTTGCTCAGATAGATATTCTTTGTTTGGTTTGTCTATTAATTTAAACAAATATATAGCTAAGATTACCATCCCCACCTACCTTCATCAGATCCTTCAGAACCACTTTCAACGTGGTAGTCAGGATCCTTATCGCTGTCATCCTGATCTTCATCATCGATCAGCATCATTGGGATTTTCTTTTCTTTCTCTGGTTTCTTGGATCCTTTTAACAAAGCAATACAGATTAATATTTATTTTTGTCTTCTTGTTTATCCTTCAGAAGCTTTGTTTGCTACAGTATCAAACAAAGCTTCTAAAAATGGGGTCTACCCGAAACGCGTCAGGCGAAAAAAAGACAAAGCTAAGAAAGGCGGATAAACAAGAAGACAAATGTTTCAAGCATCTTAACAGAAATAATAACAAATGCAGTGATTTATTTTTTATTTTTAACAATATTATAGACAACAGATTCTCCATTGTTCAGATTTCTTCACCTGACATTCTTAGTATTTTGTACGTATATTTTCATATATTTGATAACAAAAATTAAATAAATCTACAAAGTATTATGTAAGTTCATTTTTCTAGTATGCCGGTCTCTAAATTGTAATAATAACGAACACCAATTATTAACCCTCCCCGTGGCAGACTGCACTAATTGACGTTCTCTCAGGCGCAAGATGCAACCATTTTGAACAAATGCGTAAATTTGCCTATTCGATTAATTAATATACTCAAAATCATCCAATCGTAATAAAACCAGCACCGTTGGAAAGGAAATGATTTAAAGTTTAATTTTTGTATTTAAAACTTTTTCGTAAAATGTATATTTACATACGTAATCATCATTTTACAATATGCAGATCGGGTTACAGCTGTTTCCGCGCGTGAATTTGCATACAATTGTACTGTTATTTCCTACTTCTTTGACGTCCAAGACTATCTACACAAATACTTCTATGGATATTATAAATATACCATTGGATACGTCAAGATTTTATCTTTCTAATAGTGCCTTCCAATCAGATGTCACTATTTTACACGATTTATGACGAAGATTTCTGTAAACCCTTGCGATTGGACAGTTTTCAACCAATAAAACAGGCACATTTGTCAACCGAGATAACGCCTACAATTCCATGTTTTCACAGATTTCTTTAAACCATTTTGTAGAGAATAGTTAGATCTTTCTAACGTTGTGAAGGAAACTAGATATAACCGGTTATTTGTTTGTCTAGACAACAGTGGAAAGAACATAATTAGAGCAGTCTGGTGAGACCGTCTGGCGCCTCTCGCTCCCACGTTATTCAAATTTCTGCCCGTAGTATATCGTTGGCGAAGTTTTATAAGAATGATGTCATTTTGTTATTCAAATAAAGATAACTCAAACACTTTTGTAAACTAAGAAAAGACAAGTATACAGTTTTTATTCTCTACACTTTTATAATATTTCATTTTTGGGCAAAGCATATATTAGTAAATTACGTTTCAAACTAGGCCTACTTTTGTTAGTAGTCTTGTATTTGGAACATAAAAACTGGTGTTTTCAAAATAATAAATTTAAAATTGATAAATGTTTTTATACAGTTCTATTTAGAACTAATTTACGAAACTTTTTTACGCTTATGAAAAAAAATAATGAACAAAAAATATTGACTACTTGTTATGTAGGCCTAAAGTTGAACTTTTACCTTTTGTAACTGAACATTTTTTGTTTCTTGAGCTAATAACTTTTACAATTTTACATCAATAAATGTTTTAATTGCATATATGAATTCTTTGAACCTTTCTCTACAAAAAAAGTATATAACACTTTTGGATTGGGATAGAATTACTATTTTCGGCGAATTTAAAAAAAAAAATGCTTGCAAAACACTAAAAACCGGCTTCCCAATTTTAGCTTTAACCATGCCAGGCCTAGGGTTAAATGACCAATTGAATTTTACCTCAAACACCCTATATGATAGTGATAAGAATCCAGGAAGCCCGCGGCAAATAATAGTTCCGAGTACGCACAGATAATGGACAAGCAGTCTACATTAGGTAGCCATAAAGGTGTACCTATTAACTGTGTTTGTGTGTTTTTACTTTGTTTTGACAAGCTCCATTTAACGAGAGATTCTGATGATGAGATTGGCATCATGAAATGCGTCAAATAAATAAACAAAAAAGGTCACTGTACTATATATTAAGGTACTGTACTATTATATTATTATTATATGAGATTTTCTAAGCATGAACCACATGATTCATAGAAGAAACGATCTCGTGTTCCTGACATCATTAAAAAAAATATATATAAATAATTTCTTAATTTGCAAATGAAAAAATAATCTATAAAAAACAATTGTTTTAATACAACATTGTCAATTTCTTGTTTGTCACTATAAATATTTTGTAGCCTAAATTAAAATATATATGTAATATAATATACATAAGATAACAAAGTTATAAATGTTAACACGATCAAACAAAAAAAATACCATGTAACCAAACAAAACTTTGTCTTTCATTTTTTGTTTTCAGGTCATATTTGTGTACTCTGAAAAACTAAAAATAAACTGTTCTTTGTAAACTTAATCTGAATATCTTTAACAACATTAGGTTAGGCCTACTATCAAAATGAATTTTTTAAATGGTCTATGCTTGGTAAGTGAAAACCTTTTGTCACCGTGAGATGTGGCCTTCACTTAGGTTTTAGATCCTGTACGATAATCACATCGTTTCTAGACATTCCCATGGTTAGCTTTCAAATATGTCAGGACGTCCAAAGCAGCTGGCAGTGTAGGTTGAAACACCACGGAGTAAAATAATGTTTTTGGGGTATCAAACCTCAGCCCACCCCAAAAAAATGTATGGCAAAATATTTTCTTGAGATTTTATTATTGGAATCTATGCAGATTAGCATGCTTTATAACCAAATCAAAATTTTGACTTAATATCTTTTTCTGTTCCTGAGAAAGTGACTGAAAGACAAATGAATGACCCTTTAAAGGTTCAGTACTTACAACTACAGTCAAACGAATCTTAAAATCTCAAACTGTAACAAAGAATAAATTTGACCACTTACCATTAAGCAAATTTCCAAAAACTGGTGCCGTCTTCTTATTTTTCCCAAGTGCTATACCAGATGGGGAAGAAGCCTCTCTGATAGCTGCCGCACCTATATTGACATTGTTAAACATCAATTGTTTTAATGAACACCTTACATTTAGTAATTTCAACTAACATATTGTCCAGCTTTCTCTATTATGGTGTCTACAGTTTATGCAGTCAAAAACTTTGAAAAAGTTATGGGTGAACATTCATAAAAAAAAAAAAAACATACCTAATTAATATTATTCTCCTTTGAAGTCGGTTATAAGGCAAACAATGTATAAATATTTAAGACAGTGAAGTGTTACAAGGCTAACAAAATAAACTTCAGGGGACGGGTGTGAAAGTAGGAAAACTTTTTTCATAGAGTAGACAAAGGTTGATTGAGGTGGGAATTTGTTTGAAGTTTTACCCAATCATTCAGCACAATGTCTTGCACATACAAAGCATTTAATTTCATACTTTCGGCACTGACTTGGTAGGAAAATTATCATTGATGGCTTTAAAATGATCATTAAAACAAAAATCTGACACTATGATTTTTTTTATGATTAGAAAAGCTAGTCGTAAATCACTAACTTCTTTCATGTTCATTTAACCAAAAATAATTCAAACTACAGAAATTGTACTAAAATTACCTACCATCACAATAGTCACTATTTTATTTTGTATCGCACTATGGCTGTTTCGGATATTCATCCATCTTCAAGAGCTTGCTAAGGTGTTCCCACTGTCATGAATTAAAAATAACATTAAACATTTAAATTTATGCGCTTAGTAGCCTCGTTGTCACGACGAGTACTGTCGCTGCGGTCTACCTGTATTGGCGGTAGAACAGGGTGTCTAGTGATATGACCTTTTGAAATTCCCTGACTTTTCCCTGACATTTCCCTGACTAAATAACTTTTTCTATGACCAATTTTAGAAAAAAGCACAAACAAAACCATGCTAATTTAATTTTAGTAAATCAATCAAGTTATATTGGTGAGCAAATAAATTTTTGGGGAATTAATTAAACACGGTAATATTATAACAGTTCAATATTTAATATTATCTATGTTAATGTACCAACCACCAGCAGTTGCAAATTACGCATTTATGACTATAAATATTGAATTACTCAAATTATATATTACTGCATTATAACAAAAGAAATAACTACAGTAATTGGTTTTTGTAATCCAGCTACCAGTATAGATTTGCATTGAATATTTAATTAATTGATACGAAGATACCCAAATTCGAAAACATTTAATTATAAAACTAACATTTTTAGAAATAGAACGTTAGAGAAAGGTTTCAAAGTCATATCATGGCAAGTGCATTGGAACAAGCTGCCACAATCACACGCTTAACTTGCCGATTATTGTTTTTACGTATCAAAATACATAGTTTTCTTATTGATTAATTCAGAAGTTCATCTTATCTTTAATGTTTATTTTCTCAATTAAAAATTGTATTAATCTATGATTTTAAATAGTTATTTTTAACTATTTTCCTTAGAAATTTTATTTTTCCCTGACCTTAACCTAAATTCCCTGACTTTTCCCTTATTTTTCCACAAAAGTAAAATTCCCTGACTTTTTCAGGTTTTCCCTATTTTCCCTGTTGCTAGACACCCTGTAGAAGGAACGGGTTCATATCTGGGTTGGCTATTATTGTGTCATATATATGTTCGAATCAAATTGTGGTTTTTCGTTTAATACAAGCATTCGATAATTTGGGCGCTGCCTACAGAATTGAATAAGGTAAGCTTTAAGATGGCACCTCAAATAACCCTTTCAGAAAGTACCATGATGCGGATTGCTGAAGATTTTTTTCCTACATGGTTGGAAAACAGATGGTGACCCCAGAAGTGGAAAGAACTAGCATTAATAGTTTTACTGAAGAAGAAGTAAGAAGTGCAGGAAGAAACATAAAAGTAAAGTTTCAGGTTTAGAGAACATATCAGCTGAAGTTACAGAGAGGGTTACTCAGATGTATACCAGAGAATATACAGAGATGCTGAGCAATCATTTAGCAGCGGTATACTTCCATAATAACTGGAAAGTGGCAAAACCAATATCAATTGAAAAATATAAAAAGAGCAAAGTTGAACCAGCTACTTACAGGCATTGAACGGTTACTTACTTATTAATGAACGGTTTTATAAGGAAATAGAGGTGAAAACATTTTAATCTGTAAAAAATAAAAAAACATTCAAAAAGGTATGTTTTATTTATTTTTCATTTCCTTACAGCTCTTAGAATTCAAATTCAAATAGAACTTTAGACAATTTAATATTTGTTTTTTTAACTAAATAACACACAATAGTGAAATAGTCTATTTTATATTCAGCGTGCAAAGGGTTAAAATCATCCAATCGTAATACAGCCGGCACTATTGGGAAAGAAAATGAATTAAACTTTAATTTTTGTATTTTAAACTTTTTCGTAAAACGTATATTTACATACGTAATCATCGTTTCAAAATTGTAGAATGTCAAACAGCTGTTTTCCGTGCGACATCGCGATGTTAAGAATGTAAAACTTCATAATTTTCAACGGTCTGCAACTCCTCACAGTTGTCAATTGTCACAAATATCATCACAGCATTGGATTCATTAGACTTTTATCTTTCAAGTGGTTTTTTTAAATCATCTGTGACTAGATTAGGTTATGAGATATAGAATTTAGAATAAAGGCTTGTCATTGGTCTAAGATTGGGGCAATAAGGATTATTTTTTAAATCGATTTTTACTATCAGAAATCGATTTATGTATTCCTAAGATGTGTAATATACCGTTTTAAAGATAAAATTCTATAGTTTTAGTCTATGTGCAGTTCAAATAATTTAGTCATATTAGGTTGGTACAAACTGAACTGAGAATCAAGCGTTTTTAGGAGTTTACGGTCGCCATTTTCCAAGCCAGTTACCTAACAATTAGATGCAAGTATTTTTTCTCTTGATATTTTACTGAATTGAAAGTGTTTATAGTTTATAAAACTGTGTTATATTGTGTTACAGTAATAAATAAATAAGTGTAGATTGTGTTTTTTAGTGAAATTATGTTTATAAAGTGTTGAAAATAGTGAGTTTAGTTTTATTTTTTGCAGATAGCCTAGGCTAGGCATGTTTTATTAGCGTTTTTTTTAGTTTGAACATAAAAATTGGTATTTTGAACTAAATAATTTTGAAATTGAAATATATTGTTACACATTTCTCTTTATAACTATTTTCTACAACTGTTGTATATCTTGAAAAAAATTACAAAAATATTTCTCCAAAATTATACAACTTTGTTTATAGGATCTTTGGTAAAAATCATGGAAAGTTTATACATTTTTGTCGTTCTGTTGTATCTGATTAAAAAATGTAAGGTTTATTGTAATTTCCAATCTTACAGTTAAATTCTATCATTTATTCTCTACAATTTGGTATAATAAAATTCCATTTTGGTGGAAAAAATATATAGGAATATTCGTTTTGAAAATAGACCTATTTTTTTAGCGTTTTTATAGTTGGGACATAAAAATTGTTATTTTCAACTGAAAATTTTTGAAATTGAAATATATTTTTACACATTTATATTTAGAACGAAATTACAAAACTTTTGTATATTTTGAATAAACTGACAAAAAATTTGTACTATTTTTTATTTAGGCATAAAGTTGGTTTTTCCCTTACGTTTCTGAACATTTTTTGCTTTCTAAGCTAATAACTTTTACAATTTCAAAAGAAACTAATTTTTAGTGGTATATTTGAATTCTTTGAAGTTTCTTCTACAAAAAAGCTATGGAACACCTTTAGATTGGGGGTTCATTTACTATTTTTGGCGAATTTTTAAAAATATGCTTGCAAAACGCTAAAAACAGGCTTTTCAATTTTAGCTTTAACCATGCCACTTGGAGGGTTAAGAGTAAATTGATAAGGCTTAATAGCAAAAAATGATGCCATTTTGCCTAAAAATTTTTATTTTGTTTCGGAGGTGGGCCACTTTTCTACTATGGAACCTCTGGGCACCATAACCAAGAGGGCCCCGAAATATCTTATCACCCAGGCAGGGCCCCGCAAGGTCTAGATCCGCCACTGAGCATATATATATATATATGTTGCACTACAGATATGATATTAATTGTCAGTTTAAACATCACTTCGTGCAAAGCTCTCGGAAAAAACCAGTAAAATCATAAGTATCTCATGACCCTATTGCCTTTTAAAAAAATTAACTGAAAGTCAATGTGGTTGGAAATACTATTCACATTCTCCTTGCAATTACATTTAGATACACATTGTTAAAACTGGGCAAGTACTGAACTCAAGTCGATGAAACAAACCCCTTTGCTCCCATACGTTTATGGAAAGTAACAATAAATCAGATTAAAAGTCTTCAAACATTATAAATGGATAGACATGTTGTGTATTAAATTACCTGTTAGTGGTGTTTTTTCAACTTCCTTCCTTTTCGCAAACCAACTTCCTACATTGATACTACTGTCAGGCTCTTCTTGTTTCAAAGCAAAACGACCCAAGTCGACAGCTTCAGTATTCGTGCTTGTCGGTCCGTGTAATACAATGAAAGACAAGCCGTACTGGACATGCTTGTTGAACGGTTGAGTGCAAACGATCTTTATACGATCCCATTTTTCATCAGATGTAGGTTTCGATAAATCTGCAGCTTTGAAAAATCTTACTCCGTTTACATTCGTCCCGTCCTTTGCCTCTTTGAGAGTCATTAATGTTGATGCAACCAATAATACCTGGACAGGAAGTATCTTATGTTTTAATACATACTACAGAATAAAATTTAGGCTAACATATTATTTATGAAAATGGAAACTTGTATATAATATAGACAAATAGTTACAATACAAGGAGATCAAAGTCTAGTTCACCCGTGAGGTGTCCTGGCGATGGTGCGTCTCCCTTTCGGGTGTGCCGTCAGTCCTCTTGCGGACGTACAAGCATTGTCAGGATAGTTGTGGTATGGAAAGGTTCTCCAAATAAGGCGACGAAACGATTGTTTCACTTCAAACGATTATTTAAAGCAAAACAATTACTTTCCTCTGCTGGTCCGGACTTACAACTAAACTAACTGAAGGTAAAGGCGAGCGAGTCTACATGGTGTGGTCTGTAGTCTGCTCCAGACCAAGGCTACTAACAGACAGACTTAAGCTTGATCATTTAGCCTCATCATTGAACGGAACTATCATTTCGGCTGTTTGTTGCGGTAAAAGAATTGCAAAAGAGCTATGCAAAAGGTTTCGCATTCTATAGAATGGCCTGTTGATAACTAATGGTTTTAATAATACCTGATATTCTATATAATTAATGGTTTCAATAATTTAAATTTGTTCAGAGTTTTTTTAATGATTATCTTTATCTATACAGTAAAACTATGTAACTATAGCGATATTGGGGAATTGCATAGACTTATGCAGGAGGATTTATATTCTATATCATTATGGTTTAACAATTCAATAATTTAAATTTGTTCAGAGTTTTTTTAATGATTATCTTTATCTATACAGTAAAACTATGTAACTATAATTATATTAAAGAAAACATGTAATGAAATGAGATTATTAGTATCCAATATTGGAGTTCCACAGGGTTCTGTCAGCAAAACTAGTGACAGCATTTGCTGATCATTAGGGCATTTGTCTATAAGGCAAACGATATTGGGAAATTGCATAGACTTATGCAGGAGGATTTATATTCTATATCATTATGGTTTAACTATAATAAATTAGCTCTTTATAAAAAAAAAAAACTATGCATATAAATTTTTCGTTAACTGATTCATTTGTGTTTTACAAACCATTTTCTTATCATAGCCTATCAAACTGCAGTGGTTTAAGATGTGATGTGAAAAATTGATTCAGTGTTAAAGTACCGTATTAAATATTTAGGTCTTATTGTTGATGAAAATTTACTATGGAAAAGACATACTCTAAAGAGGACATGTTTTTGAGAAAATTTCCTTCATAAAATTGTTTGTCCTAGTCAAGTGCTTGACGAGATATATTACGCTTTTGGTCATTCAAAATTAGAATATGAAATTAGTTGTTCGAGTAGTACTTATAAATCTCAGTTTTGAACGTTATTATCAAGGAGCATTTTAAAGGTGTGGCTATGATAGGGCCTAGTGATGAATTGAAATTTATATCTAATAAATATAAAACCAGTCATGTAGATCTTTATAGAATTGCCAAACCCAATAACAGTTTGTTCATAAAATCATGGTTAATTTTAGGTCCCAAATTTTATAATGTGCCATATGATACAAAGTTTGGTCTTCCACTACAGGCAATAAAATGTAAGTTAGGCTAAAAAATGGCTGCTAGTACAAATCATATTGCCAACAACAAATTTTTACCAGGAGTTTAAAATATTAAAAGAATAGTACATGGTATCTGTTTGGTATATTTTGTATTGTTGATTGCATTGTAAGAACAACCGATACTTTTACAAAAATAGGTTAAGTTATATTTCATTTTCAAAAATCTGGTTCTATTCTGGTAGTATTTCTAAACCTTTCTTAAAACTACTTACTAATGCTTTCGCTAAAACTTACTTGAAAATTATCATTTGCAGCGCTAGATCTTCCAACCAATATTTCAACAAATGCTGAATGTGCATTGCCTACATCAATCCCATTGATAACTGTAGGTTCCTTCAACTGTAAAACAACCGTGGCTTGTTTCTCTCCCATTTTGCATTTCCACTTCTTGTTAGAGCTAGCATTTTTTAGTAAATTTTCGGCTGGGTGAGCCTTTAAACAAAAACGTATTACCGTACACTACAAGTTTAATTTGTATAAGATAATCAGTTCACACTAAGGATCGTAAAGTAAATTTATGCCATTCTGCTTTGTTTTAATGAATTTATTAGTCTACAGCTTTTGAAATGGCATAGGCTACTCGCAATGTCACGAGATTTTGGTAAAAATATTAGTAGGCACGAAATATTGTAAATATTTATTAATCCATAGGGCCTAGTGCTAAGTAAAATGGTTGTAACTAGACTCATATTAAAAGTAGGCCTACTTGCCTTTAAGTAAACAGGTTGGATTTACTGATTAAGAGGCAATTTTTGAAATTACAGGTTCACAACAGCCAACAATGTTAAAATAATAATAGATCTATCATTAAATGAGTACGGTAATGTGCATCATTTTTCATATTGTAGGCCTCCCTATGTGTTTTTTAAAGTTTCAATAGGTATACCGTAGGCTAACGAAACTATCTTATTTTTTAAAGAAATTTATACGTAATTAACCTAGTTAAAAATGAGAGAAATCATGAATGCCAGCTAACAGGCAATTATCTTGGAAACAAATTTACAAAGTTGAAAAATAAAGTGAGCGGTAGGATAGTTGCAAGATAGTTATTAAAAATGATCAAGTTTTGTTATTTTTAAAAGGACATAATATATAGTATAACATTGTTCTTAATATTACTATTAGTTCAAATAAGTATATCATCTACTAGTTAATTAATTTTGTTATAAGCTTAGCTACAATATACAATCATGGTTTGGCGAAAGTATACAACCAAACTCCAGAGGTAATATTTTTTCTGTTAGTCTATACAAAACAACTTAGGTAATTGATGTTAGAAACGTATATATAATATGTTAACAATGTGAAAATATACTGAGATTACAGACTGTAAGTTAAGAGTATCAGGACATATTTTTTTTAATGCTTTCATTATCAAATCCACAACCTAACCTTCAAATCAGCTGGTGTGTGGATGAATACTTTCGCCCATGGTTTTTGTGAAGTAGCCTATATTTTAACAAATACATTTTGTATTGGAGCAAAAAGGAAATATTTGGTATAATAAATAAAATAGCCTAGAGTCGAATAGTAAAGTTGCGCCAAAAGGAATATTTGGTATAATAAAAAGGCCTAGAGGCCTACTGCTGTACTGTAGTTTTCAACAATATAAAATACATAGCCTACACGTATACTTACTGGATCTTCACTATTTACACTCACTAAACGTTCAATTAAAATTGGCGCCATATTAAATTATAACATAAACATAATTATTAAAAATTTTAAAAACGTTCTTAGAAAATGAAGTCAAAATAATATTTAGAATCCACACTTCCAATCTTTTTGCGCCATTTTATTGACTGTCAAGTTGGTACTTTTGGTAGATCGTCGATACTATATAGTTAGCGATTTGTGTTTTTTCTAAAGAGCAATAAATGTGACGTTCTAATGTTTACAAAATTGCTGAGAAAAAAAATTGGGTCTGCGTTGGACCAGACGGTGGAAGTTATACTTCTTCGGCCATTCGTATATTATTCGTATACTTTCCTATAATTTTTGAAAAAAAATTCCCTGCCGGGGATCGAACCAGGGATTCTAGCGTGGAAGTCGAGTGCGTTAACCACTCACCAACCGAGACTCTTGAGGTATCTCTTGTAGAGAAAAGGTATAAAAAGGCACTTTCCGGATTTTACTCCTAACGCGTGACGCTGTTTCTCGACCGATACCCCATCTCGATTACAATGGGCGCAAAGAAGTATAATTTCAATAATTTTCCGTTGATAGTAATAGCTTTAGTTGTGAAGTTATGAACCTTAATCCTTGAAGGTCCATAGTCAAAGGTAATAGTCAAATTTTGTTTTAATAGGTAAATTATAGTTAACTTCCTTTTCGTACATTTAATTCGCTGCCATATAATATGCCCAAGGGGGTCGTTTTTTTTTATTATAAGGATGATTTGGGTTAGAGAGATTAGATAGCACAAAGAGACGAAATTATGTAGCATCATAAACTAAGATTCGTGAGTTAGCTGTGGACGATCCTTTATAATTAAAAAAAAAAAAACACAATTAGTACGAATGACTATCGAAAAGTTTAAGGAATTGTGTTAACCTCTAATTTCCAAAAGAAATACAACAATTCGGAGCTGTATACCGGCAAGAACAAAGCTGGAAGCGACACTTCTGTATCTAGCTAATGTGTTAATTTTTCGTCTCCTACAAGTACTATTGCTGTCTGAATACATATTGGTAACTGGCATTTTTCGCAATTAAACTATACTATGTAGCCAGAGGGGCCCCACACACGGTCAGTTAAACTGCGCAGTTTATCTATGCAAATAAAACTGCCCAGTTCTGTGAACTGTGGTGTGTGGGCTACTTCAGTTTTCTCTTCAGTTCTCTCAGTTTTTTCGTGCAGTATAGTCACACTATAAATACTCTTCAATGAAATTCAGAAGTTGTTCTTTTTTTCGCCATTGCGGTGACAATAGAAAAGTAAGTTATGCAGTAACGAGCTGATGTGCGTGGCTAGACACGACTAGACAAGGCTGTGCAAACTGTATAAGTATAAACTGTATAAAAATAATTTATCCGTTATGATAAATGTGTGAGAAAGCGGTACTTACGTATTATACGGAGGCCACTATTTTTAGACGTATTGAGATTTAAAAAAATCTAATATAAGTTAGTAACATCTATTACGTAAGTGAATTTGTATTGCAACAAAAATGCAACCATTACAAAAAAAAAAAAAAAAAAAAAAAATTAAATAAAAAAAATAAAAATAAACGGTATCAGGAAACTGACACATACTTTCTCCCTCATTATAGGAACTTAATAAAAAAATATTATTTCATGAAGTCAAAAGTATATGAAAGAAAGAATAATAATTCAAAATATAAATTTTTTAAATTTTTATTTTTAAGTGTAATTTTCCCATAAAAATCCATAAAATAAAGGAAAAACCAACTTTTCTCAAAAGCGGCTCGAACGATTTTGATTAAAATGTTATAGTTTATAGTACTTTAGGTCCCTAATAAACTATAAAATTTTAATCAAAATCGTTAGAGCCGTTTTTGAGAAAAGTAGATACCGTGGATTAGTACCACCATACCAAATTTCATCAAAATCGGACGACTGGTTTAGGCCCTAGGTCTGATAACATCCACACACACACACACACAGAAACACACACAGACACACACACACATACTTGTAGGACGTACCAAATGGCGAGGCACACTCACACAATGTCAAACGGGGAGACTGTGTTTCCGATGTCTGATCCATATTATATTGCATACATATGTTAGTAAAATTGCCCGTATTCGGTATGTAACATCAAAATTAACATTTTTTCAATTTAGGAAATCCACACTAAAGCTTCTAGATGAGGAGGGAGACAAACGGCGAGATTTTCACGCAAGTTGCACACTCCACTTGAATATTGCTAGACTAGAAACCTTTCTTTTATGCACATGTCAACCCATAAAAGATTTATTGTACTATCAAAGAGCCGACGGAGTTAACAACATGTTTGCCTCTTTGCTACTAAGAAATTATTAACAATATGTTTTTTCTCCTTTACGTTTAATATTTAGGCCTATTGACTACAACTAATATAAGTTAACCATTTTTAGCTGTTTCAATGCATTTTTGTATAGCAAAATGCAGCTTATTATTGGAAAGCTTGTTCTTGTTGGGAACCAGGAAATTAACATGTCTATTAACTAATTTCAGACTAGGGCAGTAAACACAACTGTCCAACAGTTTGAGCATAAAAAAATTGTACAGTTTAATTTCTCATAGAATCCTTAATACAGATATTTTTTCTCAAAGGTTTTTATTGTCGCTAAGCGATATATTCCTTAATTCTCCATCAAAATTAATTATTCAAACTTCATTTTAAGTTTTTGTTCCCCGCTATTCACGAAAATAGACAAACAGCTGAAAATTCATGTTTTCCTTACAAAAATTGATTAAAAACTCTTTTGTAATATACTTTATATGGTTCCTAATGAAAGGCGACATCTATTAACAATCTGTTTAACTAGCA
>JAGFPH010013001.1:13044-27967 GCA_018207615.1 Philaenus spumarius | reverse complement strand
ATTCATCGATAAATACGATGTGGTTGAAATCAGACAAAAAGGTGCGGCTGGAATAAACGCGGCTAGTGTTCGAAGAGGGGACGCCATAGTAGTGGTCCCTGGATATAAGGTGCGTACAAGTTGTCTCGTAAGCTATACATCAACAAAGAAGATAGAGAATTACACTTGAAGGGAAAACATGATGGTGAAAGTAAAGCCATAACAAGAAGTACTAGGGTGAGTGACGGCCCATTCAATAATAAAACTGATGGTTTTTTCTGCGGCTGTTGTGTTGTAGAGGGAAAGTTTGGCCACAGCTATGTTACAACAAAAACATTTACTAAGACAATATCACAATGTTGCGACAATCGTTGTGATGAATGGTCTTTTAAGGTTAAAGGCAGGATTGAATATCACAATGGGGATCTTTATACAACTGTACCACCAAGTTTGTAGCAGAAATTTTCGTTCCGGCAAGGATATACCCCTATATTTCAACCACGGCCCAGAAATAAAACGAAGAAAATCTGTAAGACCAAAGAATGAAGATCAAGAACAGGCTTTTTTTTAAATGTGTACATACTTTTAAACTAATGCTGAAGAACAGTTTAGCATTTCTGATCTGAGGTGCAAAATGAAGGAGTGCTCGCTAGAAGCAGATTCTGTTGCATATGGTAACCAACACCTAAAACAACGGCTCAGAGAACGGTATAAATATCGCAGAAGGGGATGGGTTAAATGATGTAGTAACAATGCAGGAAAAACATCACACATTCTTTGGAACATATACAACACCACTGGAAATGATGTGAAGCTTCACAGAAGAAAGCAATAATTGAAGCAGCAGCAAGATTCACAAAAAGTGACATTAAGGCAAAGGTACAATCTAATATAGAGAATTACCCCACCGCAGATGATATTAATGTTCAGTCTGCTTTAAATTACATATCCGAATCACTTAGAATATTATTAGAAACAATGTTTGTTGGAAAAGACAACCACCAAAAGGTCAGTCAATTATTCAGGCAGTCCGTCCTCGAGCGATACAATATATTCAGCAAAAGGGTCGTTACGGCTTCTTCATTCGTAAAGGTATCTATTAAAGTAAAATTCAACAAAACATAATTTGTAGCAATTTTTACTTTCTCCACCCTATACGTAGTACATGGAGAAAGTATTGTTTTCGTAAAAATGTTCGAATTTGAATTTTCAGTTGAATTATCTGTTTTGGTGCTCCCAGAACCCCAGAAAATTGTTTAGTGCAATTATCTGTGTGCTCCCTGAACCCAAAAATATTTTTAGTGGAATTTTTTGTTTTGGTGCTCCCTGAACCCAAAAAAGTGTTTTTAACGTGGTGTCTGTCTGTCAGTGTGTCAGTATGTATACACGACCAGAGGGGACACTATTGGTCCGATTTTCATGAAATTTGGTATGTAGGTACTAAACCCTAATATCTCCAGGCGTTTTTTTCATTTTTTGGAATTTTTAATTTTTAAGGGTAATTTACCCCTAAAAACCAATAAAAAACGACAAAAATGCAAATTTCTCAAAAACGGCTCTAAAGATTTTGATCAAATTTTCAGTATTTATAGTGCTTAAGATGCCAAACAAAATGACACCACCCGCTTTTATCAAAACTTCGGCGTTTTTTAATGATGGGGAAATGTTAAAAAATAAACAAGTTTATGTTGTCAATCTAGCATCACTGCGACGGCCGCACGGGGTAGCACAACGGTAGCGAGGACGGCCAGTAATTCAAAGGTCGCGCGATCGAATCCCGCCTGGGACAATAACTTTTTTATACGATTGACGTAGGTAGAATATTATTTTTTTGTTTTGTTCTAAAAAGTAGTAAATAAAATGATTAAAAACAATATTATTTTGACTACAGTAAGTTGGGAGAAAGTTTGTGTCAGTTAACTGATACCGTTTATTTTGGTTGTGTTTGCATAACTTTACTCGACTATTTTCAGGTTCATTTCCTATTGATAAAACATGTAAATGAAAATAACGAGGAAACAGGAAATGTGTTTCGGCGACATTTTTTTTTTACAATCTCAAATAATAAATTTAAAACAAATACTTCAACATAGTTTTAGAGAAATTACTAGCTGACCCTTTCGAAGCATTTGCATTATAACTTACTAACAGTGTTTTATTAATTTAAATCCATGTTAAAGAGAAATAATTTTGTTATTGTTATTGTACATTTTTAAACAACTTACCAACTTGCAGAAGGTAAACAACAACAAATAGGTGTATCCACAATTCTGTTTATAACCACGCTTACAATTAATTAAAAATAGCAATGTAGTGGCGTAACGGCAGCTCTCCAGCTGGGTATTGTTATCATCAGTGTTGCCAACGCCAGGAAAATATCCCTACAACTTACATGATCTTACATCACTGTTACTTTCGGATTCTTTATTTCTTTTTTTTTATTTCTTTTCGTATTTTGTATATTTTTCCGGTGTAGCGGTTAAGGAAAGCTTTAAAATGATGCCTCATTCATATAGTTTGATGATGTATTAAGGAAGTTATGGAGTACCGACAAAAAAATGGCCTTGAGAAATAATATTTATGTGATTTTTAAATAATAAATAAAAATAATTAGTACGTTCGTGAGTAACATATAATATAACAGCTGATTTCACCCATCATCTGTAACACTTAAACAAACCCAGTGTAGATTATAGTTTGTGGTTATGTGTACAACTTCAATCGTTATAATTTCTTGTGGTTGTTTTAAATATTAGTTATAGAACTAATGTACGCTATAATATACGTTCTATAATTTGCTTTCAGGTTATAAACTGTATATAAATACGACCTTTTACCATCAATATATTTCTTTATACAAATTTAAAGAAGAGATACCTACACTGCATACGTAAATACAAAATTTTAGCAAATAGGCCAACAGTTTTATAATTCTTATTATTGTACACATTTACCGAGTTGAAAATTCCCGTCAGCATAGTTAGGTATGCCTAGATAAGTAGATCTTAACGTTGTTTTTAAATGATGTATTTCTGATGTGTATCTAATTAATCAGCCTGTGATTTTTCACGAGGGTTTACCAGTTATTGTATTATTTGCTAGCTTTGACCTGCTGAGTGACATGGTTGCGTCATCAACTATAATTGCAGTTTACTTAAAAGGCATCAAATAACGTAACAAGTTTATACGACGACCAAGACTTGATGTTTTACTGTCAGTTTATTGTAGCGTAAAGGGTTTGAAGCAAATCGTATTACTGACGTCAACTCGACACATATCACAGAACTGAACTACCTTGCCAAGCCAATCATCCTTTACTGCCCTAGCTAGGTCTGACACAGCGTTCCCTTGCCCTTCTCTCTCTATTCCCTCCTTCACTACATCTTCTCTCTCTCTCTCTCTCTCTCTCTCTCTCTCTCTCTCTCTCTCTCTCTCTCACTCTCCTTCCCGAGTACTTACTTGTACTTAAAAGGGAGCTGGTACAACTTGCGCAGTACATTTTGCTACAATTAATTCAATACATTCTACTGACTTTATTTTAAATATGTAAATGAAATTTTCACTGTACCTATACTAACATTATAAAGAGGTCAAATTTGTTTGTTTGTTTGTATGTAGGGAGTAATCTCTGAAACTACTGAACCGATTGAACAAAAATAGTTTTACTAATAAAAAGCTACACTATCCCTGAATTGTTTAGGCTATAATTAATTTTGATAAAAACATTTTTTATTTCAATATTTGTAAGTTTTGTCGGAAAAAATCAACATAGGCTATAATTAATTTTGGTAAAAACATTTTTTATTTCAATATTTGTAAGTTTTGTCGGAAAAAATCTTAAGTTAGGTGTAGACTGATGAACCAATACATGTATTTACATTTATTACTATAGCATCCAATTCAATAAAATAACATATAAAACATCTGTTAGCCCCATTATTTCCATTAACAGCTGATTTCAAACTTTGAAGCAATTATTGGTATTTCTAACTTTTAGGTTAGATTTTTATTAAAATGTAAACCTAAGCCTTGCTGGTTCTTTTAACCTTTATTATAACTGCTGTTATAAAATATATGAAATAATTTGATTTGACATTTAACATTATTCACCATCTTAGCTTTGATGTTATTATTAATCCTACAACTTTATTAAAAAGAAAACATAACATGATTATGTGCATAGAAGTTCCCAACGGGATTGGCGTGCGGAGCACGCAGGTGTTTCCCCTAGTATATAATATATTTGTCTTAAACTGTGGTAAACAAATCAATGGTAAACATATTTTGCTTATTTGTTTTTTTTTTTTAAACAATTTTTCCTACGCTATTACTTTTTACATGATTACTCCAGCGACCAAGGAATACTATATACTGGCAAAGCCCATGCACAACGCATTACGGGAGTTGAAGCCGACCACGCCCACTCTTAGGTGAAAACACCGGATTCTCTGTCCGCTACCGGTTCACATTTTAATTCGCCGCGTTTCATTAACACCGTTTGAACACACACTTAGTGTTGAGATAAAATTCTGAGATATTGCTTAAAACACTGTGACCGTGCTGACGGTATTAAACAAAAATAGAAAAATATATTTAATGTAGCGGGAAAAAATATAAAACAAAGAAAGTCAACGTTGTGTTTAGACATATGACATGAAATTTAGACATAGCGAGAAAGTTTTGTATTTTTTGGGCAGGTGATTTGTCAAAGCGTAAAAGTTGTTGGAAATCAACCAAAAAAGAAAAATTATTCTTTACATTTCTTTGTAAAATGCTTAGTTTAGGCTGTAGGCTGTGGTATAGTGACGAGTTGGTTTGATTGTTTTGTGAACCGGCGCGCTGACAACACCATCGCTAATCTACGGTATCTACAAGTCTTGTCATTAGTTTGTAGTGATATTGCTTGTTCTATCAATATATTGTACCATACATTCATGGTCCGAGTAATTATAATTTAATAAAAATTGTTAATATATTAAAATTGTATAATAAGAACAATAACAATAAGGAAACTGAATGATACGGTTTTGAAAGAAAACAACATTTTATTCAAAATTATAACTATAAAGAAATCCTTGCCCTAGAATCAAAAATAAAACCACAATATCCATCTTAAATCGCAATGTTGCTAACTTTACTCACAAAAATATTCGCTAAATAGAAAAAATTGAGAACAAATCAAAGAGAACTAGATTTATAATTCCAATCAAACTAATAATTAATTACTAATCATACTATTTACTCAAATGCTATAAAAACTCGTCTGCAAACCTATAAAAACCTTTTTTCCTTAATTAGTTCACTTAAAAAACCCACAATCTGCATCTTAAATCACAACGTTGCTAACTGTACTTACAATAACGCTGACGCTCGGAAGTAGCGGAGTCAGACGTTTTCATCCCCACCACTCATAGGTTAATCGGCTTCAAGCCTTGCGCGACGTTGCTAGTCTATAGTATTCCTTGGTCGCTGGATTTTACTCCTATGTTTTGACTTGGTTAGTTTAATAATAACTCTTACTCTTCCAACCAGCTCTATCTATTTTACAATATACCAGAAAATTATGAATTCATGAATATATCAGATTATTATGGTTAAGAAAATAAAATAGCAATGCATCTTGCAGCTTCAAACAAAATAACGCAAAAAAGTGTCGCTTCCTTGTCATGCAAAAAATGCCTATCAAGTGAAGGCACGGGTTATATCAAAGTGTATTATATAATAAAAGAGAAGAGAACTGAGAGAACAGTATATCAACAGAACGTGATTGCTTTGAAGAGGTACCCTTGTACTCTGTGTACACACTGGGAGGGTAGATTATTTACGTTCCTCTTAAACTAATAACCGCTTCAGATCGCTAATTAGACAGATATTCTGTAAAACCAGGCTTTGACTTTGTTGTAAACTAATTTATTGAAGAAAAATCCAAACATAAGCCCACTAATCATTATGTTGGTTTACTTTTTATTGTTAGGCAGAATAATGAAGTATTTTAAAAGTCGCATATATATTCTAGGCCTACTGGTTTTGTTACTCTTAAAACCGCACGCTCATCGCATCTAATTTATTTTTTTAACGTCTTTTAGTTACGGTTATAGGTGTACAACATTATGCGAATAAAAATGCTCTTAGTTTGTATGGAATTAGTTTGTTTTGTATACAAATAGGCTATTTACTATTTTCATACGTTGAATGTTATTATAATAAAGGTGTAGAATTAATTATAACACCAAAGCTAAGATGGTAAACACAGTTAAATTTCCATGCATTGTAAATACATTCAATAAACATAAGATGTTGGTTCATCCGTCTAGGCCCAACCTAAAATTATTGTGTGTATGTTTAATTTATTTTACCTGTCTTAACGGCATACAATAATTTTAGGTTAGGCTTAGACTGATAAACCAACATTTTATGTTTATTAAATGTATTTCAGCGCTTGACGATAATATCTGAACTACGCTGGACGAGACCGATCGTCTCTTAATTTAAATGGATGAACCAAAACACATGTTTCTTGAATGTATTTACATTCGTTGCCATAGCTACCAATTTGATAACGATTTTTCGTTACTCGTATTTTATATTTGTCATTGCCACAGCAACTAATTAATAACACTTTTTCCGTTACGCATTACATTTTCTATTCTACCGCAACCCGCGTTAAGGAACTTCGTTCCAAAAACTATGAATGTGTGTTCCACCAACAGACAATACGACGGAATACTTTTATCTACTGCACGTTGCATCCAAACACGACATGGATTTACATGCTGTGACAAGTTTTGTATGCAACTGTCGGTTATTACATTGGCCGCCATGACACCTGCGGGCGTGTTATCTCCGGAAATGCAGATCAGAAATGCATTACCAAATGATTACTGTGCATCCACCGTGAGCCAAGATTTAATCTTAGAAAGTAATGCCAGGGATGTTGCTTGCTACCGAAAGAAATACATTGCAATATGCTCCTGATATATTATTACTGGGTTCTTAATAACATAATACAATTCCTTCTCTTATAAAAAATAGGTAAGTATTATTTTAAAGCGTGATGATATTCTATAAAAATACATTTATCATCGACAAATTATTCTGAATGTATCATTTTAAAGGTTAGGACACTCCAAATGTGGATATAATTTAGTTTTTGAAGTGGAAACTTCTATAGCGACGATGGGTATTTTTTTTTTTTTTTGTAGGGAGGTAAATCGCCGTTTCGCGTCACGTCACGTAACGCAACATTTTCATTTAGACCGGAGTGTTGATTATGTATACCCTCTTATACATATATATATATTTATATATACTTGCGTATAGTATATATGAAGAACAAGGACCGATGACAATGCAATATTATTTTTTTGGGTGTAGTGAGCACTGATCATGGTCCCCAGAACACGACGTGATTTTCACCCCCTTCAAAACGTAGGATTGATTTGAAACTTTGCACACTTATCAAGGACCGATGACGATGCAATACTAATTTTGTTGGGTGTAGTAAGTGAGCACTGATCACGGTCTGCAGAACACGTTTTCGGGTGTCACTAAAAACGTTATATACAGGGTGATTCACGACGATATACAAAAACTTCGGGAACTCATTAATTTTGTTGGGTGTAGTAATTGAGCACTGATCATGGTCCCCAGACTAAAAAATAAGAAAATAAATAATAGTTTAAAACTAGAAAAATACGCTTTAAAAGCAAACCGAACTAAAAATTTGAAAATAATTGTAATTATTTTATTTATTTACTAATCAGGAAATAAAATGTTAATAAAATCCAGTACTTAATCAATATTCATTTTACACGCTGTAAAATTCGCATAGAAGTTTTCACTTCTATTGTGTGGTCATATGCACACCCTTTTTTTTAAATTTGTTTTTAACCCAAAATCAAAGTTATATTTTTAGTATTCAATAATGCAAATATAAAAAAAATATAAAAAGCTCACTACATTAGAAGTTTAATTATCTTTTCAAATAAAAATAACTTCATTAAATTTGGATAATTATGACGAAAAAATCTGCTTTACTGTGGCAGCACCGAATTTGTGTTCCTACCCGAGTGTTTAGCGTGCACTCTGGCGGTTATCACATCAACTTGTTGCTCGCTGAGGAATTCTAGAAAAATAATATATCCGTTAATTTTGAAATGTGTGAGAGAAAGCTGTTTAACAACACATACTCACATACATTGTCACGAAAAGGCACAGTACGTTTACACTCATGGTTACGTCCGTAACCCTCTAGTTTCCGAATTTATGAAGATGCCCTATATTTGCTAGCGGAAGAATGTAACGCACACATGAACTCAATGCTAGTAGTGTACAGCTCTGCCACTTGGAGAGCTAGCTGCGGTCAGCTCAGAAATATTAATTCACTCCTGCCGGGCATTGAGTTAAAATATTCATGAATTAATAATTTCCTGGCATTTTTTGAACCGATTAAGTTGCCATTGTTATTATTAAACCAACCTAGTAAAGTACAGTTTTGGTTTATCATTAATGGTCAGGCATATCGTAACACAAAAAAAGTTTAAATGGAAAATTGTTCACACTTTTCAATCACTGCTCTTCCTCGTTTTCAAAACATTTCAACTCCGTATACCCCATGCAAATCCTGATAAGTAAGATAAACCAGCAAGATTAGTAAGTTAATGATTTATGTTCCGATTTTTCATCAGCATATTTGGCATCAGCAAATTCAAAGTTCAGTTTTACAGAAAAAAATCTAAATAACGATCACATTAAGGTGAATGATCACCTAAAGTTAATTAGTTTAAGAGAAAAGTGGTCTACCCTCCCAGTGTACAGCCAGAGTAATAATGGGTACATCTTCAAAGCAATAATGCCATGTTTATATGCTTCAGGGTATGGTAATAGCCCTTCGTGTTCATTATAATGTACTTTGATACAACCGGCGCCTTCACTTAATGTAACCGTTCTTTGCGTTACAAGAAAGTCACACGGTATTGCGTTAAATTATTTGAAGGGGAAAGATGCATCGCTATTGTTTTAAGTGTAAACTTCTATTGGCGCACCTCGGCGCTATGTTTGCTGGCGGGTAAATCGAAATTTACCTTCACACATTTTCTGAAACGCTCTATTGAGAAAAGTTCTATTGTGAAAAGCTCGTTTGCTGACGGGTGAATCGGATTTTACCGTCACGCATTTTCTGGAACGCTCTATTCCGTCAGTTTGAAAAAAGTGTTGGTCTTGCAGAGATTCGAACCAGCAGAGTCCGTCACCGTAGACTATCGCCTTAGCCGGTTGGGCCACGAACGTATTGCTAGTTTAGTGTATATGAGTTGGGTATATAAGTGTAACAGATTTCCCTACGTCACAGGCTTAATCCGTTAATGTTAACACAATGTATAGTTTAATTGGTAATACCTCTGAAATGGTCATTGTGCTTGCTCATTTCGTAAGTTGTGTAAAAAAGTTTACACTTTTTCCGTGTGGTTTTAAGCACACATTTACACTTTTTTTTAAGACATATTAATGCTCGGAAGACCCAGCCACCATCTTGAATTTCAACTCCCATAAGAGCAATGTTAAACTTGTAACAAGATTACTGGAGTAATAATGATCAGAAATTGATTTAAAAGTTAAGACAGTCAAAATGTGGATATAATTTAGTTTTTTTTTTACTTTCTCCCCCAATACCATAGTATATGGAGAAAGTACCTATTGTATTCGTAAAAATTTTCGAGTTTGAGTTTTTGGTGGAAATATCCGTTTTGGGTCCTCCTGAACCTAAAAAATTGGTTTTCGGAGTGATGTCTGTGTGTGTGTGTGTCTGTTGGTGGGTGTGTGTCGGTGGGGCTGCCTGTGTGTGTGTGTGGATGTTATCAGACCTAGAGCCTAAACCAGTCATCCGATTTTGATGAAATTTGGTATGGAGGTACTAATCCACGGTATCTCCAGGCGGTTTTTTTTTTTCATTTTTGTTAATTTTTTATTTTTAAGGGTAATTTTCCCATAAAAACCCTTAAAATAACGGAAAATCAACTTTTCTCAAAAATGGCTCTAACGATTTTGATTTTCGAGCCGTTTTTGAGAAAAGATGGTTTTTCGTTATTTTATGGATTTTTATGGAAAAATTACTCTTAAAAATAAAAAAAATTTAAAAATTGGTATTTTGAATTATTATTCTACTGATGAAAAGGTAGAGTATGTTATAGTACTTTTCGTCAAAAATAAAATGGCACCACCCGCATCCCTGTAGAAATTATGGTTCAAAAGATGTACTTTTTCTGATTTTCCACATTAAAATCCTCCATAAATAATTATACTAATCTTATATAGACTAATAAAAAAATGGCTCTTTATATTAGGTAAGCGTTTATTATAACATAGATTTGGACATTTTAAATAATATATTATAAAGTGTAACACCTAATTTCAATTTGGCTTCATGAAATAATATTTTTTTATTAAGTTCCTATAAGGAGGGAGAAAGTAAGTGTCAGTTTCCTGATACCGTTTGTTTATTTTTTTTTTATAACTCAAAACCAAAGTTCACGGTTTTTCTTATTCAATAATGCAAATATCAAAAATTTTAAAAGAACACCGCACTCGAAATTTAATTCTTTTTCAAATAAAAGTCATTTCAATTAATTTGGATAATTTATGTCGAAAACTCTGCTTTATTCAGAAAGCATGTGTGCGCCGAATTTGGGTATCCTGCACGGTTATCACATCAACGAATACCAAAAAAATAATATATCAATAAATTTTGAATATACGAGAGAAAACTGTGTTTAATGACACATACTCGCATACATTGTCACGCAAGCGCATTTCAGTACGTTTACACTCAGAGTTACGCGTGTAACCTCAAGTTTCCACCTTTGCCCTATATTTGTTAGCGGAAGAATGAAACGCACACACACTCAATGCTCAATGCCACTTGGAGAGCTGCGGTCAACTCAGAAATATTAATTCACTCCTGACGGGCAATGAGTTAAAATATTCATGAATTAATAGTTTCCTGGGATGTTTTGAACCGATTAAGCTGGTTTCCATTGTTATTATTAAGGCTCTGCTCCAGTAAAAATAAAATGGATTTTTATCCCATAAGAGCAATGTTAAATTTCAAACCATTTATTTCGTTTACTTTTTATCATTAAATTGTTTGCAAGGTCTCATTTTAAGCACAGTCACAATACGCATCCGTCTTGCAATTAACATTTTTTTAAATTTCTTTCATTTGTCAATAACTGACATTTAGTAAGTACAAAGTTTGAATTTTTTTCCTAACACAATAAAAAATGTATAATGAAAAATAATTTGCAAGCCAGATCCGAAATTTTATAAAGAAAATTCAGTTTTTTTTTTCAACACTCAATTACAAAAGACAGACTTATAAAATGGTTTGAAATGAGGCAATGTCAAAGCGTTCAGCTGCAAGAAATTGCACTGTTTAGATTTCTACAGTGCATACCGGTGATTTCCGGATACAGTGATACCGGAAGTGCGTTTCCTGTTGCTTTCTCGTTTACTGCAGCAGACCCTTAAACCAACCTACTAAAGTACAGTTTTGGTTTATCATTAACGGTCAGGCATAACGTAACACAAAAAAACAGTTTAAACGGAAAATCGTTCACACATTTCAATCACTGCTCTGACTCGTTTTGAAAACATGTAAACTCCGTATACCCCATACAAATCCTGATAAGTCGATGTAATTTAAATTGTAGCAAAGAAGAGTATACAAAAGCTTGTCCCTTTTACAATTTACCAGTTACTTGGCAATTTTCTCTTTATTTATTTGATGCCCACGCAAACAACAGAGCCCAAAAAATCAATTGCCTTGCCCGTATAAATTAATTAACTTTAATGTTGTTAATGTGAGGGCTACAACGATATATATAGCTATGTAGCTACAATTACTCAGGATGGATTAAAAGCCTGCCCTAGCTAAGCCGAGCGTTTCATTCCACGGTTCCCCGCTGGAGTCGAATAATCTGTCTAAACCAATTTGTTAAGAAACAAACAGGACCCGATTCCTCCATTACTTTGTTAATACTTCGTAATCGGGAAAGATTTTCTATGTATTATTCAAAAGATAACGACCGGACAGATTTGGAGAATTTATACGAAGTGCAAAAGAACGATTTCAAAATATGAGACAGTGTTTCTAATAGTTAGATTTAATTTCTTGTTCCAAATATTTTTTAAACTGAATATAATGTTAAACAGGCTGTCCATTTTAACTGGGCCACCATTTTGATCTTCAAAAGTACAAGATGCCCAGCAAACTTTAAATGGGGGACTTTACCTACTTTTTGGAGACCTTTCAAAATATGAATTTGAAATTTACAAAATTTGCCGCTATTTTTAAATATGGCGACAACTTTCAAATTTCTTATGAAACCCCTGTTTTGTATGATGATTTCGGGGTTTACAGGTTATTTTAAGACAATTTTGTTCTTGGTGTGTTTTTGATATGACTGACCGTTTAAAAGTTAGAGATTTTTACAATTTTATAAACACACTAACTGAGTGGATGATATTTTGGAATGGAAAAAGTTTTGAACCGATGGAAACGCTCTTCAGGCTCTGCTTTACCTTGAATAAAACTCCCGAGTGTACAGTATGATTTTAATAAAAAGGTCCGACTGAAGCCGCAAAATCGTTGAAACATGCTTTCGTAATAAAGTGTTTCGGATTATATTTATAAATTAATAATCTGGGAAACTACTTTAGGTTATAAAGAAGGCTTTATATTTTTTACGTGTTAGTTCAAAATATGGAAATTATTGCTTAAAACTCCCAAAAAAATGCATTACAAATAATCAAATTTTACTTAGTTAAACTGTTGATTAAAAGGAGTTGCCGTCGATTTATTTCAATTATGAGATATAAGACAAAAGCACAAAGCCTTTAAGAACAATTTAAGATGTTCCACAACTGTTTAGGTTGAAAAACAGCGTCCAAAACACGTTAGTACGAAATTCATATTTTTGCTGTTTTACGCAAGGTATAATAGAAGACTCTTAACATTAATACACATCAATAAATACTGTATTTGTGTATTAAAACCATAATACAGAGGAATCTGCAAAACAACAAATTTTTCACACATGAAAAATGAAGTTGATAAACAGATGTTCAATAATAGCTGTTGATTCTCATTGTTCAACTTGTTGTTTAACAAAAGCCCTCTGTTTATTAGGCTTCAATTTCTCATCATTCTGAAGTACAGTTTTTAATGTTTTTTATATTTTACTAGGGGAGACCCCTGCGTGCTCCGCACGCCAACCTCCAATGAAACCTTCTTAAAACATATGTTATGTTTTATTTATTATAAAGGTGTAGTATTAATAATAACCTCAAAACTAAGATGGTAAATAATGTTAAATGTTCAAACCAAATTATTTCTTATATTTTATAACAGCAGTTAATAATGGTTAAAAGAACCAGCAAGGCTCAGGTCTACACTTTAAAACTCTAACCTAAAAGGTGGAAGTACAAAAATAATTGCTCCAAATTTTGAAATCAGCTGTTGGAAATATTGAAGCAGCTATGTTATCTGTTATTTTATTCAATTGGTTGCTATGGTAATAAATGTAAATACATGTGTTAATTTATCATTCTAGGCCTAACCTGAGATTTTTTTCCGACTAAATTTAGAAATATATTGAAATAAAAAAGTTTTTACCGAAATGAATTATAGCCTATGTTACTCAGGGATAGTGTAGCTTTTTATAAGTAACACTATTTTTTCAATCGGTTCAGTAGTGCCAGAGATTGCCCACTACATACAAACAAAAAAACAAACTTTACCTTTTTATAATATTAGTATAGAAAATGGTGGCCAACTTTCTAATTTTTATGTAACACCCTATGTATTATGATAATTTTTAATGGTCACTAAAATGTAAGTGAATTCCCCCATTTAAAGTTTGCTGTAAATCTTGTACTTTTGGAGATCCCAATGGTGGCCCAGTTAAAATGGACACTTTATATCGGAGCGAAATTATCAGCTGATTTGTTACTTACATCTAGGTCACTTTCTGTTGGTTTGGTTCATGCAACAATCAATTATGGTAGAAATATCAGTATTAGTGAACTGTGAGTGGGATAAGATCTGATATTATACTGGTGCCATACCGCGGCATATTTCTCTCAAGCAAGACGCGACTTGAGAATGCAAAATATCTCATTTCGTTCGTTACGCTATATGATGATGCGCCTTCAATTAAATAGACGCTTACCACAAAACAAAGGTCTCATACACATAGCGTTCCTGAGAATGCAGGGGCACTGTACTTTGCTATTGCTATTATAGATGTATCTTTATCTAATCTATACTAATACTAGCTGAATACCCGTGCTTCGCTACACTGGGAATTTCTTTTTTGCATCACTATTTATTCATAACAAATTGTAATATTTTTCTGTTATTTTCTTTCATTTATTATTTTCAATTAGTTTGGCATTTATTGTTCAATGGCTACCCGTCAATCGTCTTCGTCACGTTATGTGGGCTGAATAAATTATATCAATAAAAAAGTTAAATATTCAGAGTGAAAGGCGTTTTTTTTCAACCGCTAAATCTACAGATTGGTAAATCACAGTCTTTGCTGGATGTATGCAGATCACCCAGATACGTCTTTAATATGCGAATACACAGATCGGGATAGTTTGATCAGCTTACGTCCAAAATATTTTCTTAAAATTAATTAGTGCGAAAATTTAGTTCTCTAGATTTAGAGAAAGAATGCCAATCAATATTTATGTTTTTAGGGGTTGTTATTACATCTTCAACCCTTAGCAGCAAGTAACAAAATGTAAAACTCATTTACTTTTCATATGCGTTTTGTAAGAAATAAATGTATAACATTTCAGCTTTAAGGAAAGTAAACAAACAACATTTGCTGTTTTAGGGGTTGTTTCAACCCTTACAGGCCAAATATTTTTAAATCCTTTCTTA
>JAGFPH010013001.1:0-11542 GCA_018207615.1 Philaenus spumarius | reverse complement strand
AACTGCATCGATTGCCGCAAATCGCATAAAAATCGGTTGATTCATTCAAAAGTTATGACGGTTTAAAATTTCCAAAAATAGTGTTTGTTGTAATTAAACTTAGCGGGAAGTTACATGGAACCGTTCGACAGGACCATTTGAAGGTTGGTAAATTAATAATAAAAAAAAAATATTTACAATAATGGTCCAGGAAGTAGGAATCACAATAATGAATAATGTTAAATGTTCAAATCAAATTATTTCGCATATTTTATAACAACAGTTATAATAAAGGTTAAAAGAACCAGCAAGGCTCAGGTCTACACTTTAAAAAAAATACAGTACAAAGTTTGAAATTAACTGTTAATGGAGATATTACAGCAAACAGCTCTTATCTGTTATTTTATTCAATTGGTTGCTATGGTAATTAATGTAAATACATATGTTAATTTATCAGTCTAGGCCTAACCTAAGAATTTTTTCAGACTAAATTTACAAATATTGAAATAAAAAAATGTTTTTATCGAAATGAATTGTAGCCTATGTTACTCAGGGATTGTGTAGCTTTGTATTAGTATAACTATTTTTTCAATCGGTTCAGTAGTTCCAGTGATTACCCCATACATACAAACAAACAAACAAACAAAACTTACCTCTTTATAATAAAAACTTTACCTATAGATTAAATCACACAGCTATAAAGTGTTCTCTCTCTCAGCAATCTAACCCTCTTGGGGGCACAACCGTAATTATATTTCCAAATTGCTACCAAAATTATAACCAAGATTTAACCATTTTCGGTGTAGACTTTAGTTGTTTATGGCAGGCATTTATGTCCAGCTAAACCGATGTTTCAAAAGAATTGATGTTTTGAATTTAGAGAGATTTAAATCCTAAGTATAAAAGCAATAGCAAAAAGCAATTTCAATGTTTATAGCCTATTAAATTGTATAGAGTGAAGAGCCGAAACCGACTTGTTATCTGTACAAATCTACTACAGCAGGATCCGTGCCAACTTCTAACAATACGAGAATGTTTTTATCGAAATATATTTATTTCGAGTTTAAGCACGTCTTGAAGAAGATAGGATTCCCAGTTGTAAAGGCAAAACTTTTCCATTGTTATGCCACTATATTATGTCTGAGTTATTACATAGATTTTAGTTGTAATACAGCGATAACTGACGGAAATATATGTCTCCATTACGTTGGGTTGTGCTTGAGTAGATTACTTTCATAATAGCCTAGCTGTTTGTTCCCCAAATAGATTCACTTTCTTATTCAGTCTCACTTCCAGAAATAAAAATATAAAACAACGTTAATCGAAATATAGGGTCTAACAAGTTGAAATTATGGAAAATAAAATGAATCAACATATTATACACATTGTATTTTGAGTCAGTTACGAAAAGTTTCATAATTTAATAAACATTTTTTTAAATGTTCTTTTATAAATTACATGTTTCGTCTGTACGACTTTTTTAAATACAATAACACGATCATCTCCAGAACGAATACAGATTGTGTTTTGGGTATAATTTACACTTTATGTTATTTCTCCTGTCCATCTATATACAATTCTAGTGGGCTCAGCCCCCTGCTAGCTTCGCTCACCAACCCCCGCAGTGACTAGCGTCGAAGCAAAAGCAAACGGGTTATTTTATATAAATAGGCCCCACTATTAAATTCTAATATGTCTTATTCATTTTAATTAGGATGTAATATAGTAATTTCTTATTTTTAAATTCCTTAATTTATTAAGAGTTTATCTCTAGCTTTAAGCAAAAGTACCATGAGACCGAGCTAAAGCTCGATTATAAGCAGGGCCTGGTTCGCTCACGTCAATAACTATTATTGCAAATTTCCGTGAACATCGTTTAGGTTAGGCCTATAACATTTAACAACTAAATAAAGGGTATGTTTATTTAGCAGAAGTATTCGTTGCCATGGTAACTATAAGTAGATACAACATTAGGCTTACCTCTAATAAAATACAGTTTAAAAGAAAACAGATGATTATTGTAATGGCATTGAAAACATTTGCATCAGCTGTGCTTCGATTAAAAGAAAACAGATGATTATTGTAATGACATTGAAAACATTTGCATCCGCTGTGCTTTGTATTGTTTAAAATGGACAAATTTCACTTTTTAATTTAATAAAAAGACGTAGAAAACGAATTTTCCCAGACTGGTGACCATTTCCAATCGATTTCTCGTGGCCAAAAGCCCCATATAAAATCAAAAATCCTTAGACGGAGATTCCAGATCCATCTTATCTCTCGCTTTAGAAGATAAGATATAATAATCAACTTTTTTACTACATTTTCAACCCTTAGCAGCACACGACAAAATGTCAATCCATGATACTTTTTATGTATGTGTAAGAAATAAATTTTACAAATTTTCAGCTCACTAACTTTCAGGAAAATATAACAATTAATTTTAATTGTTTTAGTGGTTGTATCACATTTTCACCCCTTAGCAGCGCGCGACAAAATGCAAATCAGTTTACTTTTACTATGTATCTTGTAAGAAATTAATGTACAAAATTTCAGCTCTCTAGCCTTAAGGAAAGTGTAATAATTTATATTAATTGTTGTAACCCTTTAATCAAAATTAATTCTAGCCTATGTAACTCAATAATAGTGTAGCTTTTTATTAGTAAAACTATTTTTTCAATCGGTTCAGTAGTTCCAGAGATTACCCCCTACATACAAACAAACAAACAAACAAAATTTTACCTCTTTATAATAAATATTATTAATAATAACCCCGAATCTAAGATGGTAAATAAAGTTAAATGTTCAAATAAAATTATTTCGTACATTTTCTAACAACAGTTATAATAAAGGTTAAAAGAACCAGCAAGGCTACACTTTAAGGCTCTTCTTTACCTTGAAGAAAACTCCCGAGTGTACAGTATGATTTCAATGCAAAAGGCCTGACTTAAGCCGCAAAATCGTTGAAAGTGCATTCGTAATACCGTGTTTCGGATTCTATTTATAAATTAATAATCTGGGAAACTACTTTAAGTTATAAAGAAGGTTTTATATTATTTATGTGTTATCTTAAAATATGGAAATTATTGCTTAAAACTCTCAAAAAATGCGTTGAAAATAATCGATTTTTACTCATTTAAACTGTTGATTAAAAGGAGTTGCCGAGGATTTCTTTCAATTATAAGATATAAGACAAAAGCACAAAGCCTTTAAGAACAATTTAAGATGTTTCACAACTTTTTAGGTTGAAAAACGGCGTCCGAAACACGGTAGTACGAAGTGCATATTTTTGCTGTTTTACGCAAGGTATAGAAGACCCTTAATAAAAACATAACCTAAAATTTAAAAAATGTAAATAATTGCTTGACAGTTTGAAATCAGCTGTTAATGGAAATATTTTATTCAATTGGTTGTTATGATAATAAATGTAAATACATGTGATGATTCATTAGTCTAGGCCTAACCTAAGATTTTATTCCAACTAAATTTTCAAATATTGAAATAAACAAAGGTTTTTATCAAAATGATTTACAGCCTATGTTACTCAGGGATAGTGTAGCTTTTTATTATTGAAATTATTTTTTCAATCGGTTCAGTAGTTCCAGAGACTTCCCCCTACACAAACAAACAAAAAAACAAACAAACAAATTTTTCCTCTTTATAGTATTAGTATAGATTTTACCACTTTTTAACACGCTTTTATTAGCTTCACTTGTATGTTTGTATGTTTGTATGTTTGTTTGTAAGTAACTCTCCTTTGGACTAAAAGCCAGTGGCTTATTACTGTTAGTATATCTCTCTTACGCAAGTTCGTTCGTTGGCCGAGCGGTCTAAGGCGCGGGTCGTCGCTGACGTCAATACCCAGACTCACCGATCGTGGGTTCTAATCCCGTCCACGTCCAATTGTTTTTTCAGTGGTTCACTAGAACTTTCAAATTTTTTTTTTCAACAATTAATCGAACTAAAAATTAAAAAATAAATATAGTTTAAAAAAACTAAAAAGCACGCTTTTATAATACATCGAACTAAAAAGTGAAAAATAAATATAGTTTAAAAAAACTAAAAAACACGCTTTTAGAGCATATCAAACTAAAAAGTTAAAAATAATTTTTCAAACATGCCAGTAAAAAAAAATTACTGAAGTAAAATTAAGAAAGTTATTAGCTCAAGAAACAATCACGTTCAGTAACGAAAGGAAAATGTTAAACGTTAGGCCTACATAAAAAGTAGTAAAAATTATTGTATTTTTTTTCATAAATGTAAAAAAGTTTCGTAATCTAGTTCTAAATAAAATTGTATAAAAATAGTTATCAATTTAAAATTTTGTATTTTGAAAATACCAGTTTGTATGTTCCTACTACAAGACAGCTAACAAAACTAGGCCTGTTTTGAATAGTAATTTAGGAATATATCTTCTACCCAAAAATGACATATAATAATAAAAAAGTGTAGAGAATAAATCAAAGAATTAAACTGCATACTTGTAAGTTATCATTGTAAATTTCATAAATGTATTTGACCTAGCTTTACTTGAATTACAAAATGAGATGAAACAAATGAAACCTCTCGGCGATAAAGGACTTACAAAAAATGACCGTTTTACACCGTGGAAAGTGTTGGTACATGGGTTGAGATCACTATCACGACGTTTTAACATCGTTTGTTTCATTATTTCTAATATTGGAATATGATATATGATATGGAAGTTATGGATCTGTAAATACATTGTTAAGTTTAAGTTATTTAAGTAGGTAAATATTTAATTACATGTTGTCCCTCTATAACGCGATATTTTTACCTATCTTACGCATTATTAACCTAAATGAAACACAATTCCTCTAAAAGAAAATCTTTAGCAGTTGAAGGTCAAGATAAAAAAAGAGAACTGAAAATCGTGGGAATTGCAAAATAATGTTTCACTATCTAAACCTTGTACTTACTTCCTTACTGGCACAGTATTTTTAATCTAAGCTCAAAACCACATTTGTTATTGCAACGAGCGAGATCTACTGTTCACAGAATTACTAGTAGCCTAGGCCAGTCGGAAGGGGTAATTTTAGACCAAAAGTTCCAATAATTAACAATACGGCTGATTTTTTTTATACGTACATTAAAGTATGTAGATTAACATAAAAAAAAGTTTACCAGTCTATCGATTTCCCAAAATCGAAAAAAAATCGATTATAATTTTTTTTCGATTATCCTTAATATTTCGAGCTGGGGTGAAGATAGAGAAAAATAAAAAATACCACCGTGTAGGAGAGGTATTTTTAATAAAAAAGGCCATATGTACTTCTTTCCTCCGAGCAATGGTTTGTCTGGAAACAATTCGATAATGCAGGTATGTATTTTGCAGCAGGGGAAATCACTAAAAGTTTAACTCTCATTCATATATGAAGAGTTGGCTCATTCTAAATTGGCTGAATTTTAATATATCGAATTTAAACTTGAAATAGGAGTTAAAATATATATTTTAAACATTTATGGTAAGTCTCAGCTTGTTATCTTGAAAATGACTCGATCTAGAGCCACTTGACTTATCAATGGGTTTCTCGATTTTAGGAGTACCGGACCCACGAACTAATTTCAATCGGCTCCAATTTCGTAAATTTTTTGAAATCAACATAAAATTTGTTTTACAAGTTGAACATATAGATTAAAACAAGATCAAAGAGTATAAACCTTTTTTTTATTATTTACTTTTAAAAGCACAAGTAACTTAAAAAAGTATAATTTTAGGCCTTTTTAGATTTTTCATCAAAACGCTTGAGTTGATCGGCTGCAGATTAGTCAATTTTTTAAATATATTTTTAAAATAAGTATAGCAAAAAACAATTGTGTTTATAACTTCTGTACCAATTTTTAAATCGATATGCTAAAAAATGTCGAAAATGGAGTCGTTGAATCCAAAAGTGTTATAGTTAAAACGAGATAGGTAAAACAGAACACTATTTTGAAGTGCCTCGTTTTTTAAAATAACATGACAAAAATCGTTCATACTTACTAAGAATATTTATACTGGTATATTCAACTTGTAAAACAAATTTTATGTTGATATTCCAAAAATTGACGAAACTGGAGCCGATTGAAATTGAAAAATAACACGGTGGTATTTTTTATTTTTCTCTATCTTCATCCCAGCTCGAAATATTAAGGATAATCGAAAAAAAATGATAATCCATTTTTTTCGACTTTGGGAAATTGATAGACTGGTAAACTTTTTTATGTTAATCTAGGCCTACATACTTTAAGGTACTTATAAAAAAATCAGCCGTATTGTAAATTACTGGTAGTTTTAACCTATACCGACTGGGCTAAAGTTATTATTCACTGAACTTGAATCAAATGTTTCATTTTATAAACAACAATAACACACAACTAACTGTTGACTCGAGTGGATACAATAACTGTTCCAGCTTTACGTTGGACAATTTAAACAACATTCTCTGCATTGTTTAAACATGTGATACATAACTTCTATTTACCAGTAAAGTTAAGTGTGTCGCACAGCACAGTTCAGTACTTATATTGAATAAATACACAGTTGCAGTTGGAAACAGCCCAAGTTTACATGCAACACTAACAACATGACAGTAGAGGGAAAGGCGGGTGCAAGCCGCCATTTTGTTTTATGACGTCATAGGGGGAGGGGTGGGTAATTAGTGACGTGGGTAATTAGTGACGCGGGTAGTGACGTGGGTAATTAGTGACGTCAGAACTATGACGTAGAACTTAACGTCATAGTTCTGATGTCACTATCCCACGTCATAGTTCTGCCGTCATAGTTCTAACGTCATAGTTCTGATGTCACTATCCCACGTCATAGTTCTGACGTCACTAATTACCCACGTCACTACCCGCGTCACTAATTACCCAAAGTTCTGATGTTGGAGGCTGTGTTTTTGTAAAAAAAAAGTTTAACCGGGTTACTTTGAATGGGTACATGTGGTATTTTCAAGGTCGTTTTGAAGATGTAAAAAAAAATATGGTACCCCGATGCAATCGTAAACGATTGCATCGGGGTACCATATTTTTTTTACGAAGCGATCGAAAGCTTAAAGTAGACGGTATATTATAGTCAAGTATTTACTTGACTATAATACACCATGCGACTTGTAGCGTATCACTTCCGGTTCTCAAAAGAACCTTTATAATTCTAATAAACGTTTCTTATATGGCTGTGCATGCACGAGGTCAGTATCCCCATGCTCCATATCATTCGGCGTCAAAATAACCTTAACTTGCTTCCCATCAAGTATAGTAGTATATTCAACGCGCGGTCCTACAATTGCAACTTTTGTCTTCGACTCGTTTCGACATTCAAACGTCCACCTATATTTTTTAAAGTGCGAAGACACTAGTTTATTTATAGACTCGTCGTTGAAAATATGATTGAAATAAGTTCTATTCAAAGAAGCAACAGTATGCGGGTTAGTCATGTTGAAGCTCTTTTTATTATAAAACAGAAAATAGCATACACCATTGTATATATAATATGAATCCCCACTCCTTTTGACTTACTCCCCTCCCTTCTCATAAAAAAACTAATTGTGACGTCAGAACTATGACGTGTAATTTAACCGGGTACTTTGAAGGTGTAAAAAGTAGGTCAAGGTCACAGTATAGACGTAAAAAAATAAGTACTTCCAGTGATCGATGTGATCACTGGAAGTACTTATTTTTTTACGAAGCGATCAAAAGCTTAAAGTCGATTTCCAATTAACGGTATATTATAGGGAAGTAAATTTCAACTTCTACAATAACACCGTACGACTTGTAGCTTATCGCTTCAGGTTCTTAAAAAGAACCGTTAAGCTGGTTTCCACACCACAATTGATTTAAAGAAATCATGTTGTACAGCTTTTCGGTGAATTTATAGCTGGTTTCCACACCACAGTTGATTTTTAAAAAAATCATGCTGTACAGCTATCCGGCGCATTGATACTTTTTTTTAACGTGGTAATCTCCCCAGGAGGTATACTGATCCACGTGACGATTTTTAAAATGTTTGCTAGGATAGAAACACTCTTGCGAATGAATCTATTTTTTCTCTGCATACACCGCAGTTTGTACAACACAGAGCACAAGAAACACAAGATATTAAATGTTTGCAAGGATAAAAAAGTACTTGCACTTCATCTGATAAACAGATTTTACACTCCGTTGTAGGTAAATTTGGAAGTTGTCGTTTCAAATTGGAGAGGTATCCACAAGCCTTATTGACAAATGCTTTTCCCTTAGTCACTAAAACAAACGCACACGTGTTACTCCATTTTGCGTGTTCGATCCAAGGATGGTCAGTGTCTTTCCAATCTTTTAAACCAATTCCACAGCAAAAACATATTGTCTTATCCTCCTCACCTGTGTAAAAAAAACCAGCATCGCTAAACATTTGAGATTTAGTCTTCAAAATTTCAGGACTGTTTTTAAACGTATCCAATCTTGAGGAATTGCTTTGATAACTTTTAAAACATACGTTATATAAAGTTAAAGCAGCAGTATCAGGTATTATTGGTTTTAAATTTTTTTTAAAATGCACTTCTTTGCTGGTAACACGATGCGAATCGGAGTTAGTTTCTAGTTTTACTGAAATCAAATCGCTGTCGCTAGCATCAACCTTAACAGCGGTAGTATAAAGTATCGATTTATTCGATGATGATGTTGAAGACTGTTTGCAGATATCGATAACAACTGTAACAAACTCCTTACCTGTGTCAGCCATTTTTCAGGGAGTTGTTTCCTGTACTACAAGAAATAAGCAACTGAAGCAAGTTCACATCGTCAGCTCTTTTTATCCTCTATAAAAGTGGAGGGGGTACATATAAAGGAGTGGGAGAAAAGGAGTGGGGGGATTTTTTTCTAGTTTTCCGCTGTATGGAGTGTTAGCTCCGTCGAGTTTACACCTGATGGTCCATGTGAAACAAGATAGTACTGACCTTTTGCTATTGAATCCAAATCTTCGTGTATTAATAAATCTACGAATCTTTTCGGTAAGAATACTTGTAGTTTAGGATCGTTACCATGTTTGTACGGTGAATCTCCGAGTACTGCTATCACTGCATCCCCATTTTGAGTCTCCATTTTAAGGAAAGAGTGAATTGAATAATGTTTTAGAGGTTTTAACTCCGAACATTTTTTTGTTATTACACCCTTGGCTTTAGAGATAAGATTAAATTTTTCGGTTAACGATTGAATATTAGAATCACTCATGATGTTGTATCTTTAAATGTGTTTTGTTAGAATGAACAATTTCTTTAAATTTCAGCTGTATTTATAGGTACGCGATCACCAGCAGTCTTACGTTTCTTCTTCTTCCTCACATTCGCAAACATGTTCCAACGTGTCCCCAAGTCTCAAAGCGTTATGTATAGCACAGTTCTCGGTTGAATGACGTATATCGTTTACACCTAAACATGTTACAGATGTAAGAGGTAGTTGCATAGTTTTACGAGTGTAGTTAACAACCTTAGCATTAACACGAACGTTTATCCATTTAGCTTTCTCAGACCCTGAAGTGTGTATAACATCGTAGTACCCCATGTATTGTTGTATGATATTAAAAAGTTCCTTGTATTCGATAAACCCTTCGGACCATTTTATATGATGAAAACAATTAGTTAACCAGATGTTTGTTTTAGATGCTTTATAGTTCAGAGTATCGAAAGAATACGGTGGTTTGAATAAGAAGTAATACGTAGTTTTTGTAGGTAAATCTAAAACAACCAATTCTTTAATCAAAAATTCATTATAATTACCTCTAAATGCTTGAAATTCTACAATACACTCTCGTTTCCCACAGTTTTTTTTTGATGATGCAATGTTACTACTTTTTATCTTTAACAATTTCTTCTCTAAAATAGGTTGTAATATTTGTTCGATATTAGAGATTCGTCTTTGAAAGTGAAGATAATCATATTGCGAGGTGTCCATCCTTCGATCTTCATCTTCGTCCATCAGTATAAATACGTCCGCAGTTTCTTTAAACCGAACCACTCTGATCATAAGCTTGTTGAGAAATGAACTGGTTTCCACACCACAGTAGACCTTTTATAGTCTTGCTGTACAGTTCACGGCGCGTTGGTGAAATTTTAACGTGGTCACCATTCCCCAGTAGGCCTAAACCACGTGTCTGTTTAGACAAATCATTCAACCTGTTCAAGCTGATTATATGATAATTCACCTAACAGTTCAGCAAACTGTTTAACATATCTGTGTGAAGTAACTTCTTGAGGTAGTCTGTTTAAAATGGAAGAATCAATATCATCGTATACCGGTTCGACCGATGGGTTGTTATGAATCACATCGATTAGATACTTTTGTACATAAGATCCGTTTAATGATAGCTGTTGCAGGTATCGGTTAATAGCATGTGATACACCGTTCAACACATAAAACTCATCAGTTGTTAGTAATACCTTTTCATCGTGTTGTGAAAAATCTTTTAGTCTGATATATTGTTTTCCATAGATTTTCAAGTTGTCAACTTCAATGTCTGAATCTTTTATTCTAATTCTGGTTTTCTTACCGCTAACTTTTTCTAATAAGTGTTTCTCAAAATCATTAACGTTATTAATAAAATGCATCCATGTATCCATAGTAAACAAAACATGTTTTCCATAGTGATTGATTAGAACACCTGGTAAATAACCAAGCGCTTCAAAAACTCCGACTATAATATTCTTTGCCATGCACTTCGTAAGAGGATAAAATATGCTAAGATATATCCCTGATAAAACATCTAATGTTTCATTATCACCTCTTCTTGAAACTTTAATAGGGGTTTCTTTAAACGAACTGAAGAATTGTTCAACGCTTTCGTTTATTTCATCATGAACGTCATCATCATTTGATGTAGATGAATATAATACAGTTCCGGATTTTTCTACATCGGGTTTTAATTCCTCTATTCCCTTTTCATCGATTGAATGGCTCACCGCTGCTGCTGCTGCAATATCCAGATGTGAATCCATTTTATAATATCTAGCAATGTTGTACCTCTGAAATCAGAAAACAAAGTGTGAACTAGCGACGTTCATTCGCTGCTTTTATACTCTATCCACGTGAGACGAAGGAGTAGGGAAACTTGTTGTTGAACATTCCTTTACTCCACCATCATTATTCTTACAAGACTCTTCTGACTACACCGGTTAGAGGTGTGTATGTAACTATCGTGTCATGTAATATTAAACAGTACGCAGATGTATTATCCGGGATATTATCTTCGGTTTCAAACTCTAATCTTATATCGACAGTAGATGACTTGACTGATTCGTTTTGTTTAGAACAATCTATAACGACAATCGGATACTTGTCTTTGAACATTTTCGGTGTTAATAAAGGTGCATCCGATCTATTGTAATAAGATGATTGAAACCGAGCATACATATCATATAGTTCAGCGTATCTATCGTTTTTAAACGAAATATTTAAATTATCATAAGGGAAAAATTGTGAGTTTAGATATAGTTTAATATTTATTAGTTTACAATGATCAAACGTTCCTGCATCCGCTGTTAATACATTTCTTTTACTTGTTTGTAACGCAAAAATTACGTATCTAGGT
>JAGFPH010013000.1:0-18189 GCA_018207615.1 Philaenus spumarius | reverse complement strand
TTTTATATGTTTTAGGGTACGGGAAACCCGATTTGTGACATTTAAAAGTCGTAACGCGTCAGGATCACGTTTTTTTAATCAAAATTCAATATGGGGTATTATTTTATATGTTTTTGGGTACGAGGAAACCGATTTTGACAGTTAAAAAGTCGTAGCGCATCGGGATCGCGTTTTGGATCAACATTTTGAAAATTCAGTATGGGGTATCGTTTTATATAATTTATTGTACGGGAAACCCGATTTTTGACATTTAAAAGTCGTAACGCGTCAGGATCACGTTTTTTGAATCAAAATTCAGTATGGGGTATTATTTTATATGTTTTTTTTGTACGAGAAAACCGATTTTGACAGTTAAAAAGTCGTAGCGCATCGGGATCGCATTTTTTTATCAACATTTTGAAAATTCAGTATGGGGTATCGTTTTATAAGTTTTTGGGTACGGGAAACCCGATTTTGACATTTAAAAAGTCCTAGCGCATCGGGATCGCGTTTTTGGATCAACATTTTGAAAATTCAGTATGGGGTATCGTTTTATATGTTTTTGGGTACGGAAACCCGATTTTTGACATTTAAAAGTCGGAGCGCGTCGGGATCACGTTTTTTAATTAAAATTCAGTATGGGGTATTATTTTATATGTTTTTGGGTACGGGAAAACCGATGTTGACAGTTAGAAAATCGTAACGTGTCGGGATCACTTATTTTTTAACTAAATTTAACAAATGAAAAGTAATTGTTAAGTTTAATTTTCTTTCAATTCGTGTGGTCTGTCCGGACGATTTTCAGTAGTGACTGTGATTCAGTAGGTAGGTAATTCGGTAATTGAATTGGAACTAATTAAATATAACATTTAACTTTGTTTGTACCACTTAAGTATTAGACCCGTGTTACACCGTAAAATATTTTATAAAATATGTAAAATATTTAAAAGTTTTGAAAAGTGATTATTTTTTTATAAAACATTTTGAACTTGTACTAAAAGGTAAAAATGTATCTAACATTTTATAAAAGATAAAATGCCAACCTCTTAAATTTTATAAAAGAAATATATTATAAAAGATGGCCCATTACACTATCAAAGATCTTTGTCAAAAAACTTTTATAAAACATATTTTATAAAATATTTTACAGTGTAATATGGGCCTTAGGACTACTTTTAAACATAATAAAATAGCAATAATCAAGTTGTATTTTTTTGTTTTAAACCTTTTGGGACCATATGAAGATATTTCACTGTAGATATTTAATTTCACCGTAGTTAATTAAGTAAAAATAATGCTTTTATTATTTTTTTTGAAGATTTATATTTTATAATGAATATAATACAAATTATTAAAACATAAGTTCAATAAATATGTTGAAATAGATAAACAAACTGGGTTAATGTCTGGCGCATCTGTAGCTAATACCGATCAATTTTGGGGAAATTTTTAGTGAAAAAAGTGTGTTCTGGGGAAATTTTGTGTCCTAAAACACTTTCTGCACCCCTGGGGTGAAGTACACCTAGTTTACAAAACGTTAATGAATTTTCCAAATCAGTTGTTACTTGTAACAACATATTGTACAAAATACTTAATTGGTTTAATATATTTCTAAATTTTTCTAATTCTACAAAATCGTTAATTCTATGATTCATCAATTCCAATTTATTCTTTAATTCCACAAAGTTTGCTTCAATAATATTAAATGTCTTATTGTATTCCTTAATGATACTACTGCTAATTGTATATTGAGACTCTATTTGGTTCACAATGTTAGCCTCATTGTTTTCTATTCCTTTTAATATATTGTCATATTTTTTGCCATCATAGGCATCTAAATTACCAGTAATAAACTTAAATGCGGATCCTAGTCCATCTATTATACCTCTTTTTGTTCTTACATTATTATTATTATTATTATTATTATTACGTTCTAAGTATACTACTTCTAATTTTTCTTTAACTATTTCTCTACTATGGTTAACATATTTAAAATAATTGATTATGTCTCTAACTTTACTACCATTATCCGTTACAAACTCAATTTTTCCAGTGAGGCTGGCGTTACAACTAACACAATTCTTATCAAAATAGTTTAATACATTATTATAATAAAATTCAACATTATTAAATTGAACAACCAAATTATTCAAATTAAAATAGTGAACAAATGTGTGGTAAGAGGATTGTAATTTGGCTGGTCCTAATTCAATCGGTATTATTACAATGTTTTTGGAAATGTCCTTAACTTCTGTTGTGTCGGCATCGGCTTTTGCGAAGAACAAGAGGGACCTGGAACAGGATTCAAAGACGGATTACATTTTGGAATTATAAATTTTTTCCTTGGCCTCTTAATTTTAGACAGATGAATTTTCTGTTTAGTGTTATGATGCCTTGGTTTAATTTCCGCTGTTTTCCGTTCCTGATTTATTGCAGATATTTCTTCTTGATTATATTTATTTATTGTTTTACTTTGTTTCTGCGTATTTTTTACATAAACTTCTGTCGGAATTTCTGGCAATGGTTCTTTATTCAGATTCCTCTTGGTTTGAATGTTTTCTTTGATCTTCTGGTTAGATTCCTTAATATGTTCGTAAAGTGTTTTTGTTCTCTCCCTGTGACTTATTATATAGTCATTAGTAAACTGATTTTCAATGTCAATATTTAAAACATGATTAGGGGTAATATGTCCATATAATATTTCAAAAGGTGTCAACTTAGTAACAGAGTGTATGCTATTATTGTATGCAATAATTGCGTATTTAGCTTTCTTTGTAATATTATCATTCCTAAATTCTACTTGGTTATTTAAAAGTCGTATGTGTTCAATTAATGTGGAATGGAACCTTTCAATTAATCCGTTAGAGGGGGGGTGCTGGGTGCTAATAAAATGTATTTTGATTTTATGTAATTCCTTTATCTCCTTAACTACTTTATTGTTGAATTCAGTTCCATTGTCAGACACTATAAACTCAGGGACACCATAATGTGCAAAGTAGTCTAAGAGCTTATCAGCGACTTCTGTGGCGTGTGCGCCTCCTACGCGACACACTTGAGCATAGCGAGAGAATGCGTCTACAATACTGAGAAATCTGTTCTTTTCTAACGAAATGCTATCCATGTGCACTATCTGTAGTGGCTTCAATGGTGTAGGCGTCAGATTCATTTCAAGTTGTAAGGGTACTCTATCATACTTAGTCTTTAAACAAATTTCACAGTTATTGATAAAATTTTGAAAATATGTCCTTTTATATTGGGCCAGTAATATTTCCTTTTAATTTGTTCATACGTTTCTTGTATGCCGCGATGGTTGGTTTTGCTTACATGGTAATTATTTATTATATCTTCAATTTCGTCCTCTTCAGTTATATCTAGTAGTTTAGTGTTATATTTAATTAACCAAAGTTTAGAGCTTTTAAAATGTTTAGTTATGCAAGTCACAAATTTCTCATAAAAGTCATCTTCAAAATAAATATTATATTTAACATTAGGCACTAGGAATTCCTTTACAAATTTAATAATGTCATTGTCTAAATTGTTTTCCGAAATTTCAACAATTAATCTCATTTTAGAAGTTCCAAATAATTTTATTATTTTAACTTTCTTTGGCTGATAGTTTACTAGCGACAGAAAGATTTGGTTTTTTCCAAAATTTACAGGTTCGTCAGAAATGGGAATTTCCACTAAGGTATTTCCTTCAAAGTTTGAATGGACGGTCTGGTCGTTCACTTCATTATTCTCTTCCTGATTGACGGCGTCGTTTTCTTCTTCCATATCAAAGTTAACTATCATAGACGGGCTGTCATCCAGTTCTGGGAAGTAGCGTCGCACTAGGTCAGCTGTTGGCTTCTGTAATTCGTCATCCACAATATTTTGCGAGTCCGGTGAAGTTCTTTCGGTGACGTTTAATTGAATTCTCGATAATGCATCGGCATTTTGGTTCAATTTTCCTTTTTTATATTTTATTTCGTAATCATATTCTTCCAGCTTTAACCGCCATCTTAAAAGTTTAGAATTCGGTTCTTTAACAGAAAACAACCATTGCAGGGGTTTATGGTCTGAATAAATTTTGAATTTTCTTCCAAATAGATAAGGTCTGAAATGTTTTGTTGCCCATACGATTGCGAGAAGTTCTTTTTCAATTGCAGAGTAGTTAGTCTCACTATCGTTTAAAGTTCGACTAGCAAAAGCAATTGGAAGGTCATTTCCATTTTTATATTGACTTAGAATCGCTCCGACAGCAAAATTGCTTGCGTCTGTGGTTAGAATGAATTCTTTTTCAAAGTCAGGGTATTGCAACAGTGGTTCATTAGTCAATATGTTCTTGCAAGTTTCAAAACAATCTATATAGTCGGGGTTATTGATATCAATTTTGGCATTTTTCTTCAAGCAATTAGTAAATGGTTTAGTTATTTTTGCGAAATTTTTAATGAATTTACGGTAATAGCCTAATAGTCCTAAAAATCCTTTTATTTGTTTGGTAGTTTTTGGAATTGGATAATTCTTTATTACTTTTATATTTTCAGGATTGGGTTTGACTCCGTCTGGTGTCACAATATGGCCTAAATATGCGACTTCTTTCCTTAAAAATTCCGTCTTGTCTAACTGTACCTTAAAATTAGCTTTTCTTAGTCTATCGAAAACCTCTTTTAACCTAAGTAGGTGCTCTTGTAAACTAGCTGAATAGATTACGATATCATCAAGATAAACCGAACACGATTCATGCTGTATTCCGCGTAATATGTTGTTCATTATTCTTTGGAACGTCGGTGGACTATTCTTAAGGCCCTTCGGCATTCTCAGAAATTCATAGTGGCCAGTTTCCGTGGAAAAGGCTGTCTTATCAACGCTGTCCGGGTGCATCTCAACTTGATGAAATCCTGAGGCAAGATCCAGGGTGGTAAAATATTGGGATCTCCCTAATTTGTCTAATATATCGGTTATGTTAGGAAGCGGGAATTTGTCATCAATAGTTTTTGCGTTTAGTCCCCTAAAATCAATTACTAGCCTAAACTTTTGTCTGTTGGAGGCGTCTGGTTTTTTTGGAACGATCCATACAGGTGAATTCCATGGTGAATGCGAGGGTTTGATTATTTTTTGGGCGAGCATTTCTTGAATTTGTTTATCTACTTCCTTACGATAAATTTCTGGGTATCTATAGTTTTTCGTGTATACAGGGATTTCGTCAGTTGTCCTAATTATGTGCTTGACTTGATTAGTAAATGTCAGGTCTTTATTTTCTTGATGGAATATGTCAGAATATTCGAAAATCAATTTTAATATTTCCCGTTTCTCTTCAGCGTTCATGTGATCCGTTCTAATTTGGCTCAGATCTAATTTATTATGCTTGTGATTTAACAAATTAAAATTTGTAGCGTTTACTTGATTATTGTTTATTTGATAGATTTTGAAATCGCTTAGCGGTTGCACCTCCATCGGTTTGATCACTAAACGTCTATCAGATGTCGTATTATTGATTATCGGGCAATAACTTTCTCCATTTTCTATTTTTATTAAGCACTGCGGTATTTCTATTCCGTCTTGTTGCCTATAGGGTAATAATCCCTCTCCATTGCGCATATTAAGTATTTTTATTTTTAACGTTTGTTTAGTACGTGCTTTAATCACATAGCATGTGGTATTATTTTCGCCAAAAGTATTATTATTATTATTATTATTTTTGTTTGGTTCCTCCGTGTTAAAGTAATGTATCTTCTTATCACAAAATATTAATTTATTGTTTACAAAATCCAAATTAATTCCCAATTCTCTTATGTTATCGAGTCCAAGTAATAGGTCAAAGTCCTTATGAAAATCAAATAAATAGAATTTTGCTATTTTCTTTCCTAAAATGGGTAATCTGCAGCTAAACTTTTCTTTTGACACTCCGTGTGCTGTGCTTACTACGAACGGTTCTTGTTCTAGTGTATTTTTGAAAATATTAAATCCAATCGATTTTTTAATAAACGATCTAGTGCTTCCGGTGTCAATCAATATTTTTAGGTTAGTTTTAGGATCATAAACATAAGGTAAATCATTTGTGTCATTTTCTATGTGCATTATGGAAAATTTCTTTTTACTGTCGTAAGTCCTAAAAAATGGTTCTGTGTGTTTTCATAATCTGGGGGGAATCCGCATGCATTGTCTTCCTCAATAAAGTTATTTGCGGCATTGTGTTCGTCTTGGGTTTCTTCTGCGAAGTTACAACTAATTTCAGTCTGTTCCGATAGCGAAATGTGCAGCATTTGTTCGGTGATCTGGTACATCGAATCACTTTCTGTTTCTTCAACGACCGGCTTTCCAGTAATTTGATATAATTTATTTTGTCTGATTGGGTTTCCGGTTTGACGTGTTGATATGCTCATTGGTGTGGGTTGATAAACTTGATTCGTTTTATGGTGCCGTTTTGTTGTGTACATAGTTTTGTCTGTTAAATTGGTTAAATTGATTGGGATTGTTTTGGGGTATTTGTTTATAATAATTCTGAAATGGTTGATTATTAGTGGCAGGTTTGTGAATTGGTAAATGCTGTGATTTATTTGGTACATTTTGCCGATTAGTTTGAAAGAGTTTATTATTTTTGAATTGGAAATCGTTAGTCAGCATATTAAGCGCTTCATTGAGCGTGTTAGGATTTTTTGTCCGCATTAAGGACCCTAACGGTTCCTGAAGTCCCCTTAACAGTACACGTAGTGCTAGTTTTTGGGTGTAAGTACATAGAATATCTTTAGCAGCTGGTTCCTTGTTAATAAAGAAAGCTATTTGCAAATTCATCAATTTCTGAATTCTTTCGTAAAAAGTGAAGGGCGATTCGTTACTTTCCTGTCTTAATTCTGCCATTTCTAAATTTAAGGTAAAACAATCCCTCCTATCTGAATAACTAGTCAAAAGTGTATTTTTAACATCTTCCCAAGCATAGGTGTTGGAGCTCACTACAATATCTAAGGCCTGTCCTTTTAATTTAGAAAGTATAGAAGAAAACAAAAATTCGTTTTGAAAATCCTCTGGGTTCTGGACTACAAAGAATTTGTTCACTATTTTATCACAAATTGAAATAAACCTATTGAGCATAGCAGGTTCACCATTGTACTCTGGAATCATGTCCAAGTACTCTTTTTTTAATATAGGGGTAGTCATTGTAATTAATTATTATCTACTCAACTTATTTGAAAAATTAAAAAATCAAGATATCAATTAATATACTACAAGAGAATATATTATACAAATGAGATATTTAACTAGCCTACTATATAAAATAATTTTCAAAATTATTACTTTCGTTCTTAATATTATAGATTATCTTAATATTTGTACAGGATTTACTTACAGTGAAATCCAAAATACTTTGCTCATTATGTACGGCGTAACACTGCACTTATTTTGCACTGCACTATTTAACACAATACACAAAACTTTTTTCCTTTTTCGTTGTTCGTTATAGATATTCACTCTATGATTGATCGATTTTTCGCAGATATTCACTCTGCAACCGATTTGGTTCCTCTATTAACGGTTAAAACCGACGGATGTTATATTCGTTAACTTCCTCGAGGTGTCCTACCGACTGCGCCAGTTACGTTTTTGGTTCGAGGGAATTGCTTTTTAAAAAAGAACAATTCTATTCGTTACACTTAATTTTATTAACTTTAAAACAATTATAACAAATAACGTACAATATTCATATACACTGATGTGTACGGAGAGAAGCCTCGTCTAACTCTGGCGAAACAAAGCTTGTCTCTTCACACAATACAAATGCTGACTAAGAACCATACAACAGTCATCATTATTACAGTAAAGTGTACAATAATTGTTTACATAACTTATATATATATATAATCCAAATACTACTCACTGACTCATCATGAAATCTCAAAAACCACCGAACGGATTGGAATGAAATTTGGTAGCCTATGTAGCTTCCTCTAGGGCCTAGGTGCTCGCTAAGAAAGGTTTTCAAAAAATTTGAAATTTTAGGGGGGTTAGGGAGGGGATCAAAGTTACTAAAAAAAACTACCGAACGGATTGGAATGAAATTTGGTAGGTAGCTCCTCTAGGGCCTCGCTAAGAAAGCTTTTCAAAAAATTCGAAATTTTAGGGGGGGTTCGGGGGTCAAATTTACTAAAAATCCCCCATAAGAAATACATAGTGTAATATATTTATTGATATATATTTTTTGTTAATATACATTTAACTTTGATTTGCCTATCTGTGCAAAGCCGGATCGGGCAGCTAGTGTATCAACAAAACTTTTGAAACTAAGTACTGTGGTGCAGATTTTATTTTGTAATGTTTAGGGGGAAGCTATTTTAAATGTGTAAATTGAAAAAAAAAGAATGCCTTCTGATCACAAATTAAATTTTAGTTAGATACACTACTAAAATATCTTAACTCTCTAAGTTTTATTTTACATGTATGAATTTGAATTGTGAGTTTAAAGGCTTCTTTCAGCAAAACAGGTTATTTTATTTGTCCAAATAAAAACAGCCCATGTTTGTTCGTGTTTGTGTTAAAAAAATGTGCGCAATAAACTGAGTCCTCGTAAATTTTTTTACGGGGGCTGGCTGAAAAAAGTTTTGCCACTGATCAAATCTATTAATGTTATTGTAATCTTTGTTATTACCAAAATCTTTTATCTGAAATTGTTTTTTGATCATTGCAATCTTTAGCACAAGGTGTAAATAAATTTGTTTAGTGCTTATGTTACGGAAATTTCAAAGTAAATACTAATTACTAAATTTATTAATTTACTAATTACTAAAAATACTAAATTTCAGAGTAAATAGGAATAAAAAAATCCTAGGTCAAGCCAAAAGATATTTTTCTTAACTGGGAAATACATCTGTTTGACAAAATTTTATATTTGGTACAGGTGTATCTATGTGTGGAGACTATGGTGATGCTTTAGCCATAACCACAGAAGGCAAGCTCTATACTTGGGGTGCTAATAGTAATGCAACTAATACACCAACACTGAGGTCTGAATTATCTGACATTGTGGATGCAAAATGTAGAGCTGGAAATTATCTTGCTTTGACAAAGGATGGGAAAGTAAGTAATCTTGTATTTGAAATATTGATTTTGTATGTTGAATCTTTGTTTTTTAAAATAGACAGCTGGTTCATGACCTCAAACTTGTGTAATAATCTACTTAATAATTAATATAATTTTAAATTACTTTGCCAGAGTCATTCAATAATTGCAGACAAATAGCTGCAGAAGGAAAACAATTTATTTAATCAGGAAGAATATTTTTAAAATTGTTAACATAATTTCTAGCAGTTCTGAAAGAAACTTGCTGAATATCTTTATCTTGACGTGGGAGCTGTACTATGGATTTTCGGCCATGACAAAAATGTAAATATAGGTAATATTTTTGTAAAAAAAAATAAATCTATGCGTTCGTGGGACCCCCATCAGGAACGAAGTTCATCACGCCTTTTCTTCAATTCTCTTATCAGCCTTAATGGCAACATACACACATAATTTTAATTTTTCAATTGCCGTTTATTATTAGATTGTTTTTTATACAAATATTTACTGTTTCCATAAGTTTAATGTTATTATAATGAAGGTGTAGAATTAATAACATCAAAGCTAAAATGCTAATCTCAGTTAAATGCCAATTAATTATAAATACATTCAATAAACATAAAATGTTGGTTCATCAGTCTAGGCCTACCCTAAAATTATTGTGTGTATGTTTAATTTATTTTAAGTGTCTTAACGGCAACATACATGCAATCGTTTTAGGTTAGGCCTAGACTTAAAATTACTTTCTAGGCCTAAACTAAAATTATTTTAAGACAGGTGAAATAAATTAAATATACACACAATAATTTTAGGTTAGGCTTAGACTGATGAACGAATATTTTATGTTTATTGAATATATTTCAGCGCTTGACGATAATATCTGAACTACGCTGAACGGAACCGATCGTCTCTTAACTTAAATTGATGAACCAAAACACATGTATTGCCATAGCTACCAATTTGGTAACACTTTTTCGTCACTCGTATTTTATATTTGTCATTGCCATAGCAATCAATTAATAACACTTTTTTGCTATGCATTACATTTTCTATTTGTTAATTCCTAACGCAACCCGTGTTAAGGAACTTCGTTGCAAAAGAATAGAACTCTATTTGACTTTAAAAAATAATTTAAGTTGTGAACTCTGATTAGACATAGCCTACCCAATGAGATTAAAAACTAACTCTAGACTAGAGAGAATTTGTTGATTTATGCGACTCATAAATAGTTTCATATTAGTTTTGGTCTTACAAGTACACGAACCAGCAAGTAATTTTTTAAACTCGTATTGATTTTTGATCTTGATTCCAGACTTATGTGGGATTCTTACACCGACTGTTTGTGTACCTGATTAGCTAGATTCACTTATTTATTAAAAAGACTAAAATTGTGTACTAGTGACAGTTTAGTTGTAAAGACCTATTTTTCTTTTTTTCACGTCTATCTGATTTATGGTGTAACACTCTATGTGGACATTCTTCAGGTTCCTCTGACAATAAAAGACTATCAGGATCATTGAAGGGATATCAGAACATGATTCATGTAGAATCATGATGATGATGATCATGATGATGATGATCATGATGATTCATGATTTGGCTAGGGTGGCCAAATCATGAACTGGAAAAAACGGGACACACCCAAGGGGTAAAGGGGGATCCAGGATATTCATGAAGGTCCCTGAAGTTAGCCGCGGAAGTTTTTGGAATTAAAAATGAAAGTTGTGCTGCGTTGTACTGGTACCTTTGTGCTGCTTGTGCCAAAAATAAGTTTATAAAAATTAGCAAAAATGGCTAATTTATGAGCAAAAACAAAATTTGGAAAAAAAGTTAGCCATTTTCGCGAATGAAAATTTAACACTTGTGCTCGGTTCGTGCTACATAATCTTTTTTGCAAAAACGGCTACCTTTTCATAGTGTCTCTTTTTAATATACGTAGTTCCATTCTTTGGAATACTCCTTCATAAACTTACGTTAACGCTTGTGCATAATTAGTGTCAATATGAGACGATAATATAAAATTAAAGAATACATTTTATCATTCAAAACAAACACCCGTCACTCTGACTCTGGGTGACACTTATCACTCACGCTCTTATAACTCATCATTTACGATCACTAACGTCTGTGCAGCGTCGGAAGAGTGGTGGAAGGGGCCGACTTCGCTACTGGCAATGCCTACACGACTAAGCTAGGGTGACCAAATCATGAACTCGGAAAAAACGGGACACATCCAAGGGGAATCTGGGGGATTCATTCCAGTTAAAGGGGGGTCTGGAGAGGCTCCCCCGGAAAATATTCATGTTCCTGAAGTTAGTCTCGCCATTTTTCGCAAATCAAAAAATGAAAGTTGTACTGCTGTGTAAAAAATTTGCAAAAACGGCGGATTTATGAGCAAAACCCCAATTTTGCAGAAATAGTTAGCAGCGTTATTTTTCACGAATGAAAATTAAACACTTGTGCCGTTTTGTACTCGTTTTCTAATTGTTTTGCAACATAATCTTTTTTGTAAAAACTCGGCTTCATTGTCCCTTTTTAATATAGTTCCTCTCTTTGGAATATTCCTCCATAAACTTACATTGACGATTGGGCATAATTAGTGTCAATATGAGAAAACCCAAAACAAACGCCCGTCACTCTGACTCTGGTAGGCCGGCAGGGACACTTATCATTCACGCTCACTGTCGTCTGTGCAGCGTCTGCAGAGTGGAGGAGGGGGCCCACTTCGATACTGGGTCTGGCCTAGCCGTAGCTACTACCGCACATGACATAGCATCTTGATCCAAAATATTACTTGAAGTTATATTTATTATAAATTAGGAAGTTTCAGTGATTTGAAAATGTTTTTAGTTTTAATATCAATCGTAAATAGAGGACAACCGTTTTTACAGGTTGTTTGTTCACCCTAATGTAGGCCTCTCTTCTGTTCAAGGAGCTCAACGTTTTTTCTCTAGCTTGTATTTTCATACTTCAGGCTCTATTTATATAACAGTAAATATACGCGAATATAAGCTTGGTTGTGATAAGCACAATTATCCAACAGAAAACAAAAATTTCATTGATAGTGATTTTTTTTTCGACTAAAAAACTCCATCTGCTTTTAAATACTTGGGAGTTAACAGCTCTGAAGCAATTCCCACTAAATATTTTAAGTTAGTGTAGAACAGATGGCTAAAAAAGAGTTTCTGCACTGTTGAAGAGTTTATGGACTCCAATATGGATGATCTTGTGTTTTAGATTTATGTATGAACTGTTTCTTGTATTTTGTTTATTGCTTGTGCTGTGTTGTAAGGTTGTACCAGTTATCCCTTTGATCGTATAGGGAATGGCTAGTCAGCGTGTATTTGCACCGACTTAGTAAAATTTTGGAAGACGTGACTGGAACTGTCGATGCAAATGGACGCTACCCATATACCCAGAGCAATTAATTAATCATCAACCTTAATTCAACCGATTGCCTTTAGCCGTACCCTGCAAATCCGATTCTGCCAGCTTTTAACAAGCGCTTAATTAATTAATATAAATCTAAACTATTGCACTTTAACTTTAACTAAATCACTAGTCACCAGTTGTACACGATAGGCTTCTAACCGAACCGAACTTATTACCGCTTAATATTCATTACGAGTGCGCGATTTGTTATAATATCACGTTACGCGATTACCGATTATAATATAAACCAATTAGATTGCTTATGGCATATTAACAAGGATTACAGTGAGCGTAGAACCTCGACACCGACGGACGTTTTACCTGCCGTTTACGTATAGTTGATAGGTCGGCGCTCGGGACTACACTGGGTTCTAACTCAATGTCCAGTTGCAAGGTCAGTTCTGACGCGCATGCGCGCAACTAGTTACATTTAGGTAACGGAGTTCGGTAACTCGTTACAAGGTTTTAATTTTGTTTGTGCTTTACTGAGCATGTCAATTGCAACTTTGTTTGTTTAACAACAATAAATATTTCTATTTCCTCATCATTACTTGAAATCAACTAGACATGATCTTCACCCAGAGAGAGACCTTATGCTTTAGAAGCAGGTACGCTAATATCCTTGCTATAGGATACCAATATTGTGTTTAGGAGCCGTTACCTCGTAACACTCATCCTTTAATGTGTATTTTATTCCTGTCATGTTCATTGTTATTCAATGTATGCTTGTATCACTATACACATGTTGTTAATAATAAGTCATGACAGCATGAACCAGTGGTGGGAATAACAAGCTCAGCAGCCCCCTTGGCACTTATCAGTTTGCGGCCCCCATTACAACTCGCATGATGGATATTGAGTTAAGATCGACTAAAATAGGAAAAAACTGGGCTGATGAAATTTGTGTAAGTAATTAAGCTATGACATTAATTGGTAAAATGTCCTTTTAACCGTATACCTGGTAATCATGTTGCGGTCAAGTCTCACATCTGCGAGCTGCTGCACTTACTGTACAGCCGGTGTTGACAGATCTTGCAGAAGAAATTTATGGGAATTTTGCAAAATTCAATGGCCCCTTGGAGCTTGCTATCATGCCTAATAGGTAATCCCGCCACTGGCATGAAGCGACATTTTGTATAAAACTAAAATTTTGTTATAAAAATAAAACTCCGTAGAGAACATACTGTGCATGGTTATAAGTGCTGGGTGTTAATGAAGTGTACATTAACTCAGTGTGTTTCCCCCTTAATTTAAAAGTTAAAAAGTCAGAAAAGGTTTTGTTCTTATACAAAGTGTACAGCCCCACATTGGCATTACAGATTTTGAAAATAAATAATTAGTTCACGTCATATTTTATATTTGTCAAAAACCTTTTTTAAATTTACTTTCGAAGTTTCATTTTCTTTTTTTATTTGTACTAGGTCATAATTGATTGTGCTTTTAAAAAAATTTTAAGAGTCTTATTATTATTAACGATTTTACAACTAAAAAATCTTGTTTACGTTTTGTACCGCCATTCGACTTGTCAAAGTATACTGTAATTTTCCATTTGGAAATTTTGAAACTATTTGTGGCAAAATTCCAAACCATAAAGAGAAGCTTCAGGTGAGCCATTTAACAGACTGAATATTGTTTGGCTGTATTTAAGTGCATACAAAAGTTAAGATGGGGCAGAGGCACTTTACTCTGTACAGTAGAGCGTCGAAAATCCGAACTAATTGGGACCGAGGGGGTTCGGATTTTCAATTTGTTCGGATTTTTGAAAATAACCAAGAAAATGCTATTTAGGCTAAAATATATGCCCTTTAATCGATTAAAGTGGTTAAACAGTACAAGCAGAAAGTAAGACTACTTACATATTATGATTTAGAAGAACCTTCACGTCATGATTACGCTTGGAACTCTCAATTACAATATAGTATGTACTGTACATGTTTAAAAATTGACTTGTACATTATAGTTAACACAAACGAAAAATAAAAAAAATATTATACAGTACACTACTGTATGTAAAACACACTGTTATAATGATTACACAGAGAAATGAATGAACTTTCTGTATGAAAAAACTAAAAATGTACGAAAGACAGAGCAATGATATCTACTGTCCTGTAGACACTGACTGACTGAGGGTGGAAGTGATAACTGATAAAGAGATAGACTGAGTTAGTGGGGCGAGCTAGTGTAGACAAAAATAGACAAGCCAAGGTTATTACCCCGCCCCGCCCCGCTTTGTTCAACTCTGAGACAAACACGATATTTGTTTACTGCTAGCGCTAAAGCAGCTTATTAGCGTGACAGTGAAAATACTGACAGCCAGTCTGCTGTGAGGGCGTGTGAGAGCAGGTATTATTAAGAAGTGTTTAAAAAGAGATACTGTAATGTAATGTCAAACTGCAGTGAAGATTTTTGTGGATTTTTTAACGACGCAATTGAAATTTGTGAAATAAAATTTTTGCAGGGGCTGCCTCGGAATGCGTTCGGATTATTGACGTTCGGATTATCGTCGCTCTACTATATTATATTTTTCATATTTTTAAGATTATTTTTAGTTGCATACTACAGTCCTTTGATAACTGAACTTTTTTTAAGACTGTAGAACTTTCATTTCTATAGTTTATGTTTAAAGTTGACTTGACAGTTAGATTATAAAAATAATAATCTGAAAATATTTTTGTTTTTTAGGTTTACCAATGGAGAGGAGCCACTTTCAAAGGTTTAACCGAAATTACTAAAACTCCTACAATGGTACAGATGACTGAAGTAGTAGTCGGTATAGCTTGTGGGGCTTTCAGCTCATTTTTCACAACTAAATTTGGAAATGTAAGTATCAGCTACTACAGATAAATATCCTACACAAGTAAACATATGTTAGTCTCCTATCTTCATTATCAGCACTAGTGATCTTTTAACACTGCCCCCACAGCTTCGCAAAACTCACCTTTCCATGGAAAGCCATGGTATTGTTTGCACTAAGACTACAACCGTTAGTGCAAATGAACATCCCTTTACAGTCCTTACACATTGTAGAAAGAACTTGTTTGTCAGGGTGTCTACTGTAACGAAAATAATGAAAAAGTAATTAATTTTCCACACAGAAGTAATTAAAACCTACAACAGTAAACATTAATACAGTTTTCTTTATGTCCAGTATCAACTTACATTCCCTTAGATAAAATAAAACCTGAACACAAAGTCTCACAATAAATACATTTACTAACATCAAACGCGTTTCAACGACAATGTCGCCATCCTCAGTGATGCACAGGCTATAGTAACCAAACTATAACTGATCTCAAATAAAATGAGATTTTGTGTTCAGGTTTTATTTTATCTAAGTTACTTTCTCACAAGTCAAGCTCATTAGTTATTTATTATTACATCCCCTTGTATTTCCGAAAGTACTGCAAAAATTACTTAAAGAAACCATTTATATAAGATGTACAGTTGAACTAGGTTATAGCATCAACGAAGGGACCGAACGATTGTTGACACTACATCCGAGTGACGTTATAAAGATGTACCAACAGGAAATCATATTTTTGTTACGTTTAGTGAAAGGACAAACAACTATACAGTATTACTATTATTGGCAACATTATTCATGACGTTTATTGAAAACAATATACTTTTCTTTTAATATACAGTAGGGTCCTGATAATTCGAGCTAATTGGAGCTGAGGTTGGGAATATAAAATCAGTAATCCTATTACAGTGAAACCCGATTAAAATTGCATTTATGATCTTATAACGTTTTTAGGAATTGAAAATATGAACAATATATTTAGTTGATTCAATCTAGATTTTGCTTAAGAAAAAATTTGACTAAGGAGAAGTTTTTAAAGTCTTATTTAGATTCGTAATTTTTACAAACAGTTGTTAAAATCTTCTCCACCAAAAGTGGTTGGAAATTTTTATATTAACAAATTAAGTTGAAAAATAGTTGTTTTTTATATTAAATATTATTAAAAATATTTTTACTTGGACAAAAACTTACCTCGTTTTTGGAAAGTACAGAAAATTTCACATAAAAAACCCTGTACAAAGATTTCTCTAAAATCAAAAATGAGGGATGTAGAATTGTTTGAAAAAATACTGCTCGGAGGTGCCAAGTCTATCAAGTGGCAGACGCTCGGTTTTGCGCGGTTTGCACTAAATTTGTTAAAACTTTTTAACTAAATGATGCAATTTAATGAAACTAATTGCAAATTAAAAAATAATATTACAGCTACTGTAAAAATTTATATTTTTAAATGGAAAAAGGTCTTTGAATAAGTACAGTATGTATAGAAGTTATAGCTCCTAATTTTTTTTTTAATAAAACTAGTCAAAATGCTCCCACTGCTTGTTGGCTGATAAAATTTTTGCACGATTTATTCTTCAAGTTATGTAAAAAACAATGTTTTATTTTTTTAAATCTCAAAAATTTTATTTCAATGATATACAATCTTAAAATGTTGATATGAAAGTTTTCTAATTTTATTGCTAACAAGGTATGAAATCAGTTTAAAGTACAATATTAAATCTTTTTTGGTAATTTTTTTAAAGCTTGAGATGTGTACTTTAAAAAGCACTAACTAGTATACCTCTAAAAATAGAATAAATTTTTTTTCTTATTAGTATAGAACAAATCAGAAAAATTTAAAACAGCAAAATTTTAGTTTAATTAAACTTAATTAATGTTATTAAAACATGTTTTTTGGTAATCCCACCTAGTTGATGTTGATTGTGAGACTTAAAATGAAGTAAATTGAATAACATTTTTTAAATACATTTATGTACTCATTTTTCAAGTAAAATATCACATTTTTTAAATAATTTGAGGTATTATCGAGGTACTAAGGTCGTTATAAATAAGTTTTGACTAAATATTACGAAATTACAGAAAAAAATGTATTCCGTTTTTATTCTGTAATATATTAAAACTGAAAATAAAAAATGGTATATATATATATATATATATATATATATAATGATAGAGAGAGATAGACAAGAGGAGAACGCAGAACGTCTGTGTGCCCTCGTGGCTAGTGTTTCGAGAGGGGAGAAAACATCTGCCTGTTGCTTCAAAATCTAAATTATTTGAGACTTTTACCAGTTTGAATGTAAATGTATGTGGTAACTGCCACATGTAAAAGAATTTTGAAAGGAACCAGCATAGCATTTTTAATGATAATAGATATCCTACAGTTACGCTAGTTATGCTTGTCGAAACAGTGCCCAGAGTTATTGTGATGTTAAATTTTGATTGTTCACCCGTTTATTATTTAAATATTTATTACTATTTGTGAGTGTGAGCTTTTATAAATCTATTGAAGTTTGATAACTTTAAATTTTGTATAAAAACTGCATAATTAATCAAGGGAAAATGTTAAGGTATTTTAATTTTGTTTGGTATTCATTTTACTTAGTTAAGGATCACACTAAAAAATTAACAATCGTTGACTTAATTTTAATACAAAAATGTTATATGAATTTCCCTGCATGTAACATCGATTTATAAATAAACAGAGGTACTATGAAATGGTTTAATCATTTCATAATACAAATTGAGTACAAATGAGTAATATTTTAATTATTTCGGGGTTCAACGTTTATAAATTTGCCGGCTAGCTAACGGTTATATTTGTAACACAATTCTTTGTAAAGTCAATAACAAATTAATAGAATTATTTCTACACTTAGGCCTAATGAATGATGATTGATTCGTATGGAATGATTGATGGATGATTACAATTTTGAACT
>JAGFPH010012997.1:0-27972 GCA_018207615.1 Philaenus spumarius | reverse complement strand
GTGCGCACTCTAACGGACGCATTTTATGTCCGATTTGGTCCAAATTTTGGTGCGCAGAATGGTTTTCTAAGTTGCTTGGACGAGTTCGTTAGCCAAACAAATTGACGGGAAGTAGACCAAATTTTTGACCGGAAGTAAACATTTTTTGAGATTTTTCGTACTAGAATTACATTTTTGTGAAGTTTTCTTTAAAAAAATAGACATATGAAATAATTCTGTACATTTTGTTTTTTTACGCGACCTTATAGCCCATCTGGTTCCCCCAAAAACAATCAAAACGTAAAATACGTAAAAGTACCAGAATTAAATCCACGGCTTTTACTGTGGTGACCGATGGCAATATATTTGGTACATGCTGGCAGCAGCTTCGTGAGTAGATCAATTTCCCAAATAGTTGTTTGAAACCCAAAAACATATATAAATTTAATTTTGGAAATTCGCTCAACTCACGTCAGCGGTTCAGCTGCGTGGTCGAATTATTTTGTAATGAACACATGACATTTTATTTTCTTTCTTTCTTACTATTTAGACCTCATGTGATGCAACTTTCTAATGTATCTTACCTTGATACAAGAATGGTTGGTTAAAATAAAATAACATCAATTATAATTTGTACGGACAGTGGTCGTTATCTAAATGGTGTTAAACCATGTACAGCTCGGAACTGGAACACTGGAATGGAACACAAGGTGAGGTAGACGGTTCTAATCGGTTGTACGAGCCACGGCCATCTTTATTGTATCAATACATATCAACACACTGATAAACTTAGTAACATAATACCAATATAAATAATATATATGTAAAATGCAAGATTCATATATAATGTTGTCAGCTGACTTATATTTTACACACAGACTTGTTCAAATAATCAAATAAGGTCGAACATTGTCAACGTAAACCTATTGCAGAACAACTAACACCAACACGGCGCAATAATGTGTAAGTAACCAACCATTTGTCTTGTGTAAGTTCCTTTACTGTCACTAGGGTATTTTAGCTTTCACTAATGTGTTGTTTGTTGAATAACTTTGACTGAATCTGAACACCTTCCCACTGTTTTGGTATTATATAACATTTATCGAACCTATATGAGTTACTGTGCATTGATGTACTGATTGAGTGATTCATTCATAATGAACGTTCTGCCAAAACTATAATAGCTAGAAACTTAACATTTTCAGGATGCCTTCATACCACTATATAAAAATACACTAAGATAGGATTTTGCAAAATATTGATTTAAAGGGTTGAAAATGATTTAAATACTGGGGTTAATTTCCAGCCCTATAACAGATAAACTACTGATTCGAATAAAGAGCTTAAAACATAATTCTAGATGCGGCCTATTTTTACTGAACCAACAAACGTTTGTTGAGTGCATTTACATTCATTACCACAATAACTAACTTAGCACATTTAGAATGAGTTAATTATTTTTCGCAATTAACAGCTTTTTTAGGTTATATCAACTAAATAAGAACGAATACTAAGGAAATAAACGGTACCAGGAACTGGCATATACGTTCTCACAAACATATTTAAATTACTAAACAGATTCATTGTGACTTATACATGAATGTATAAACATTTTAATGACACCCCAAAACGTATTCTGGGGACCATGATCGGTGTTCATTGACCACGTCATACCCTAAGTCTTGCCATGAGAGGTCACTGCATAAACAAATAAACGGTACCAGGAACTGGCACATACTTTCTCACAAACATATTTAAATTATTAAACAGATTCACTGTGACTTCATTATTGTAGGAGGGGTAGGAGAGGTGATATTAAAGTAGGAGATTAACTAATAAATATTATTATTAGCTAGAGAGAAAATTATTCGATCGATTTCGAATAAATTTGCACAAAACACGTCTATTAGGCCTGTATAGATACACGAAAAAAATATTTGAAAAAACAACCTCCTTTTTGGCCAAACAACCACCCAAAATCAGTTATTATTATTATTATTATTTACCTAAAGAAGAATTTTTAGAAAGATACGGTTTTCTGCATATGGTAGGGCACATTAAGGGCTACAAATAAGCCAAATTTGATTAAAATCGTTAGAGCCGTTTTTTATAAAAAAATTATAACAGATTTTTTGGGGGTTTATTCCAAAAAGGGTTTGTTTTTCAAAAATTTTCAAAACCCTTTTTCGTACATTTATATAGGCCTAATTGACATGTTTAGTGTAAATTTGCTCGAAATTGATGGAATAGTTTTCGCTCTAGCTTTGTATACATAGACATACATACATAGTCATACAGACAGACATTTTGTAAAAACTACTTTTTTGGACTCAGGGGGCCCCAAAACGGACATTTCCACAAAAATCTCAACATCGATTTTTTGCGATTACTATACTTTTTCCATACTATAGTATAGTGAGAAAGTAAAATCATTGAAATAGGTTTATTATAATATAGTTCAAACATCTGCTGTTACATATAAATAAAACAACTGGTTTGGATCAAAAGCTTAACACGATTTTAGATTAGGCCTATACTGAATCAAAACACGTTTTCTTGTATACATTTTCATTCATTACAATATCAACTAACTTGGAACATTTAGAATCAGGCAATTGTTCTTAAAAAACAACAGCTTTTTTAGGTTAGGTTAAAAAAACAAAACAAAAAACAAAGAAACATTCTACGAAAAATGTTTGCTGTATTAAAAAAGTTAAACATCTGTTGTTAAATATTAAAAATAAAACAGCTGGTTTGGATCAAAAGCTTAAGACAATTAATTAATTGTTAGATTAGGCCTATGTGCTGGCCTAAATTCAGGTGAATCAGGTAATTATGATTCACAACCAACTGTTTTTATGTAAGGTAAACACAAACAAAGACAAGCTTACTATATCATAATTCAAACACCCATCACTATTAAAACTTTTAACTATACCTCCTTGTCGCCCAAAGGGGTTTGATTGGTGAGACATCAGGTCAGATCAAATTGATCACACACACTTCATAAATAGGCTTGGGTTACCGATATCCAGTGCTTACACTTCCCCTACAACTGGGACTAAGGCTGGACTCTATCCTCACATCAAAGACGAGCTGGCCAAGAAAAGAAAACTTCGCCGAAATTGGCAATTTTCTCGAGTACCCTCTGACAAGAGGCTGTTCAATGCCCAAACCCAACTAGTAAAGTCGCTACTAGCCACCCACACTGAGGATGAATGGGACCTATTCCTATCAACAGTAACTCCAGAAAACGGGTCCATATGGAAACTAAACGCTAGCTCCTAGCAACAAAAACACCCAACCACCCTCTTCAAGGGCATAATGGAATAGCCTACACACCCATGGATAGAGCTGAAACGTTCGCTGATTCACTCAAAGACCAATTCACTCCAAACGCACGCATCTATGATGATGACCATGTGGAAAATTTTCTTGATAAATATCTTGCTTGTCCCATGGGGCCTCTCCCCGACCCTTTCAGATGCGACCAGGTAGCCAATCTCATTAGCAAACTCCCTACACGTAAAGCACCTGGCATAGACAACGTGAGCAACACCGCGCTTCGCAACATCCCATCTACTACGGTAGCACTTATTACAAATATCTTCAATGGAATCATGCGAACAGGTTACTCTTCCCTTGATCATGGAAAGGAGCCAAAATAATCACAATTCCCAAAACCCGGAAAATCGGCTCTTTTTCCTGAAAATCACAGGCCATCTCTTTACTTCCAACGATATCTAAAGTCTTTGAGAGATTAGTTTACTCCCTGCTCACCCAGCATCTCAAAGACTTATTTTATATATGTGTATTTTATTTTGTTACATTCTATTGTAGTTGTTTTATAATTTTTGTTATTTTAAGTTAGTTAGTATTATTGTCATATTTAGAGTTATGTAGAAATAGAAAAGGAAGAAAATACAAATGTATTTAATTTTGTTTAAACGCAATAAATAAATAAATAAAAAAAGACGTCATTCGTCCTGATCAATTTGGATTTTCGAAGTGAACATTCCACAACACTCCAACTTGTAAAAGTTCTCAACGACCTTTCTGATTGCTTCAACAATAAAAACCAATCTATTGCAGTGTTCCTGGACATATCAAAAGCTTTTGATAAAGTATTTCACGAAGGCCTGCTTTACAAACTAGCCCGCAGCCCAGTTCCTCCCTGCTATGTACATCTCATAAGTTCATACCTCGACAGCAGATGGTTCCAGGTTGCTGTCGAAGGTACACTTTCTACTTCTAGACCCATCGAGGCAGGAGTTCCCCAAGGCTCAGTTCTTGGTCCGTTACTGTACCTTCTGTACACTAACGATATTCCAGTCATCCCCAAAGTATCACTGCGACTCTTTGCTGATGACGCTATGTTCTACTACAGGACTCTAAACCTGGAATATGGCTCGTCGGTCATTCAGCAACAGTTGGATGCCCTACAGCCGTGGCTCAGGATGTGGAGAACTGCAGTGAACACAGATAAAACGCAAGCCATCCAATTTTCTCCACTACGTAGATTTCCTTAAGTCCAATTAACTCTAAATAAATCACCCATAGCATGGACCCGCAAAATCAGATACCTTGGAATCACGCGTGACGCTAAATCAAACCTGTCCCATCACTCCAAGCAAACTCTGTCAAGTTCTAAATCTGTCCGTGGCAGACTCCTTCCAGTCATTCACGCCAAGAGCCCTCTACCACTTCGTATCAGATTGTCCATGTACAAAACTTACATCAGACCGGTACTTACGTACGCAGCTCCAGCTTGGTACTCTTTACTATCTGTTTCTTGGAAGAAAAAGTTGGATTCCTTCCAGAACAAAACTCTCCGTTGGATCACTAACTCCCCATGGTACGTAAAGAACGTCACCATCTCTCAAGGGCACAAAATCCCCACACTCGAGGACTTCATCCTAAAATTAACACATAGAGTCAAACACAGAGCCGAAGGGTCTCGACACAATCACATCAAACAGATCATCACTGATCCTGCACCTGCGCAGGTCAGAAGAAAGCGTCCCTTATGTCTGGTTTACGAACCACCATAAGAATCCAAAAAATCCAAGCTCTATTCTTAAACTCCACACACTTTCGTAGTCATTCCCAGAGTATTCCATCGATCCACCATCTCGTTCTCACTCAAAATTTATTCCAAATTTAGTCATTAAAAGTTTCAATAATGTCATTATTAGTTTCAGACAAGCAGCCATTGTCTTCACACCAAGACTACGGTCTTGCTAATTTGCCAGAAAATATCACTCCAGGTAGTTTTTAGTTTGTCTTTTTTAGATCTGCAAAATAACATAATTCCGGATTCTGCACTCCCAGGAAACCCCATAAAATAAAATTGTATAATAAAGATAATTCTCTCCAGTAAACAGGTCGAGAAATGTTTAGTTTTTGTTTTATTGTATGACTAAGTAAATAATGTAGAAACAAAGATCAAATTAAGAAGGTAAATACAATACAATGTTATAATAAAAAAATTCTCTCCAGTAAATTAATCGCGGAAAAGTTTTTTTTATGACCAATAAGTAAATAATGGAGGAACAAAGTAACAAGGTAGACGAGTAGTAAGGAAATGGGGCTTCCAGGACAAAAATGAGTCATCACATTCCATTCCATATATGGGCATAACACCATATATGGGCATCACGTAATTAGATCACTTCCGGTCACGTAATTAGATCACTTCCATATATGGGCATATTACCATATATGGGCATCACGTAACTAGGTCACATTCCGTCACGTACAAGGTCACATCCGGTCACGTACAAAGGTTACTCCCGGTCATGTACACTGGGCACGTTCAAGGCCTCACGTACAAGGCCACACGTTCACCGGCTGGGCACGTTCAAGGCCACACACACACATCCGGTCACCGGCTTCATTCTAACACGTTCAAGGTCTCACGTACAAAGTCACTTTCAAATACACATTCTAACACGTTCAAGGTCTCACGTACATCCGGCCACATTCTAACACGTTCAAGGTGGCTGCAAGGTTTTACCCACATCCGAGCACGCACAGCTGTGAGTGTTAATTAGACAACACTCCTTGGATCACAAGAACGTTGATGGAGAAGTATAGTAGTGTTGGCATCGGTGTATAAAACAGTAAGTGTTTTTATTATATAATGAGTAGAAATGAAAAACTTAAATTTTTTAAAATTACGGAAAATGCTTATCCTCCAGAAAAAATGTCTCCTTTTGCTGCCGGATTTGATCTAAGAAGTGCTTATAATGTAATTGTAGCAAGTCATAATAGAAAATTAGTAAAAACTGATTTGGTAATAATAGTTCCAGACAATTGTTATGGGAGAATTGCTTCAAGATCCGGATTGGCAAAGAATTATTTTATTGATGTTGGTGCCGGAGTAATTGATAAAGATTATCGAGGAAACGTTCAGATATTACTTTTTAATCATTCGGAATTTGATTTTGTAATAAAAAAAGGCGATAGAGTAGCACAGTTGGTTTGTGAGGTGATAACTTATCCTGAAACTGAAGAAATATTTTCAATTGATAAAACAGAACGAAATTGTGGGGGTTTTGGTTCAACTGGAATTTAATATGTATTTAAAAACGTTATTTGAACTATCTGCTATAGAAATATGTAAGCAAGTTTTAATAGAAGATATTCATATAGATGAACTTCTATTACCAGTTTCTATTAAACAACATTTTAAAGAAAATTTTTCAATCTATTTAGTGCAAGTGAAATGTAATATCAAGGGGTATAGGTTTTTTGATATTGATTTTGAAAATATTACTACTACAGATTTTTTTATGCTGTTGAATCTAGGTTCTGTTTCTGATGTACCACCATTCATTCTTCGTCGAAAATATTATTCATTCAATTCAAAACGTCCTCATGCTGGTTTTGATCAATAGTTGGAGATGTATTATTAATAAAAAAATTGTGTTGTGTATAAAACTTTATTATTTCAATTACCTAATACTGAGAGGTTCTAAAAAGGGTAATATATATTTAACTAATGCCAATGGTTTTTGAGTCTCATTACATGATTAGCTTGCAAACAGAGAGATTCATAAAATGTTTATTTTTTACACACTTCTTTTCTATTTGTTACAAAGTGTTGTAGCAGAAGAAAATTGTACATCGTTTGCTATAAAATACCTTACAGATTACGGCTTCTTATCATCTTCTTCGGACAATGCTTCAGATATTTCGTTTATTGATATGAAGACTGATGCTTTATTTAGATTTCAAGAATATTATAATATTACAGCCGACGGTGAACTTAACAATCAAACTTTGGAGTTGATGATGTCTAAAAGATGTGGTGTAGAAGATGATGTTTTTAGTTTTAGAACATCGTCAAAATGGCATAAGAAACAGCTGCGATGGTATTACACGGCTGCGAATAAGCAATTAACAGACTTAACTGAATTAGCTTTTAAAGCCTGGGAAAAGTATGCAGATCTAACATTTATCCACGACAGACAGAATCCCGATATATTGATTTCTAATAAAAAAAGGAGGCATAAGTTTCAAAAAGATGGTTCTAATTGTCCATATGATTTAGATGGTCGCGGTCATGTTTTAGGTCATGCATTTTTCCCTACACAAACAGGTTCTATGGTTGAAATTCATATGGATCAGGATGAAGCTTGGTGTTTGGAAAGCGAAATTGAAAAATGTGGTGACGATAAAACAAATTTACTTTCGACTTTAATTCACGAAATTGGACATTCCTTAGGAATTTCGCATTCCAACGATAGAGAATCGATAATGTACGCATTTTACATAAAGTCTGCTTTAAATCTTAGTGCAGATGATGTTTTAGCGGTTCAAAGTTTGTACGGCCCAAAAAAAGTTGAAATCGCCACCACTACAACTACTGCTACTCCACAACCGCTGGTGCCTACAACACCAACACCACACAGTGTAATAGAACCCAATTTATGTAAATCAAATATTAACACATTTTTAATAATCAATCAAGAACTCTACATTTTCTATAAAAAATGGTTTTGGATCAGTCCACTTGGAAGTGGGGAGGAGAAAATTGGTAAACCACAATTGATAAGAGATTGGTTACATTTTTTACCCGCAGATTTTGAAAAATTTGATTTTATCTATCAAAGACCAAATGGACATGTTGTACTGTTTATAAAAGACAAGATATATATGTTGGAAACCCCCTCACTACATCTTGAATATGGTTACCCAATTAATTTACAATCACTGACTAGAAGAGCAAATATAAGAATCCAGGGTGTCGTCAACTCTTATTTAGGCAAAACTTATATTTTCTTTGATAATAACTATTATATGGAAATTGATGAATGCCAATTCCAAGTTTCAAAATACGGACAAATTTATAAAAGTTTTTCAGGTGTACCTTCCGATTTTGATTCAGTATTTAGGTTTACAAACGGAAAATTATATTTCTTTAAAAATAATAATGTTTTCGAGTATGACGAGTTTGTAAATTCAATAAGCGCTGTGAAAAAGAACGATTTATCGATTTTTGGAATTCAAAATTGTTTAGACACAAAAAATAATACAAATATTTTAACTCGCATAAAAAATATTATTGACTCTCATCTAGTCAGTTAAATGGCTACTGTCGACAAGAACACACCTATGGAGAACGAACAGGTTATTCTAGAAATAAATAAATTGCGTAGAAATATAAAAAATAAACACCGCGCTCTAACGCGCGGTATTTTTGAATCAGAAGAGATGCTTGAAAAACAATTTAAACCCATTGTAGATCCTTTGAAAAAACTACTTTCTGAAAAGGAACAAATTGAACCCGACGCGATGGTGGAAGTGAAAAAACCCATAAAACGAAGATATATTATGGATTCGACTGAAGAGGAGGAGGAGGAATTAGATCCTGAAAGTATTGGAAGATCTGAAGTAAAACGTAAATTTGTACCCCCTCCGCAAGGTGTAAAACGCAAAAAATTGGTAAAAAAGACTCTTGATCCATTTGCAGACGAGGAGGAAGATTATGACTACGAAGATTATGCTAGAACCGAATCTCGAAAAAGAGTAATGCCTCGACACGAACCGCCTATGGATGATGAGGAAATTGAAGATAACGAAATGGAAACTCTCCCCACAACACCGGCGCGTGAAGAAGTATTTGAAACTCGAGAGACGGGCGAGGATTTGTTGAAAACGCCGGAAGGTAGAAAAAGTATTACCGACTATATAAGAGAGTCGTTTACAGGTCCAATTTCAAAAAAATATTTTATAGAGCTAATAAATGGTGGAAAGAGAATAGATAAAACTTTTGGAATTCATATCGAAGGAAATACATGGATGATGGGTGATAAAATACTTAATATGTTAAATGATGATTTAATAATTAACGATAAACAATTTTCAGGAACTCCGGGTCTTTACGAATTAATTATTATGAATGAACCTGACCCATTTGTTTATACAAAAGAAGATCTCAAAACGTATGGCGATATTTTGCTCGAAACAAACGTTTATCGTCAAAACAATTCCGCTTTAGGAAAAGTGAAATCAAGTAAAAGTAAAAAATATAAATATATAATATCGAAACTGATCAACAAAGTTGGTAGGGGGGATATGTTACTTAATACATCTCCAAATTATGTCTACTGGAATGATCCAAATGAGTTGTGTGAAAGATTAAAATTGTTATACGCTTCTCGGCAAGCGGGGAATACAGGCCACGCCAACGAAATTCATTCAATTCTCGAAGAACTAGTCGAGGCGGGAATACTAATTAAAGAATGAGTGTAGATAAATTTGGTCGACATTCCGTAAAACGTTTCAAAGGTGTGCAAGGACCACCTGGAATAGGAATCCACTTGACTGAAAGGGGTAATTATAATATGCAAAATAAAATATTGACTAGCGTGGGGAATCCTAATGGTGATAGGGATGCTGTTAATTATCAAACAATGAAAAAGCTTTGCCTGATGGGAGATAATTTTTATGATGGAAATAAAAAAATTATAAGCAACGTTGCACCGCCAGCGTCTGCCAATGATGTTGTAACAAAATCATATTTAGAAGTATACAATATTAAACCACCAAAAAACGATGCAGATGTTGTTAATTTAGGTTATTTGAAAGATAATGTTTATATGAAGAATGAGGGGGAGGTCCTCGACTTCAATAAAAAACGAATCAGTAATATACAAACCAAGGAGCTGGGTGATGCTATATCTTTAGAAAGAGTAATAAAATTGTTATATTTAAATTATCTGAGAAATTTTGGTAATAAAGATAAAGATATAAAATCTTATTCAGATTGGTTTGACTCGTTCAAAGGATCTCTTACTGCCTAAAACCATGTCAAAACGCGGGCGTGGATTAATCGGTGACGTCATAAATAAAGCTATTGATATTCTACCGCTTGAACTTCATTTACCCGGTTACCAGTTCTGTGGACCAGGAACAGCTCTCGCAAAGAGATTAAAACGCGGTGATTCGGGCATTAATAAACTAGACATCGCCTGTAAAGCACACGATATTGCGTACAGCAAATACAGTGATAGCAAAAATCGTGCAATTGCGGATCAAGAACTCGCCGACCGAGCCTGGGAACGTGTAAAAGCATCCGACAGTGGTTTGGGAGAGAAAGCTGCAGCCTGGGCGGTAACAAATATCATGAAAATGAAACAGAAATTTGGTGGAGGAGGAGAGCAAAAGAAAATATTAAAACTACTTGCAGAGGTTACAAAAACTGTAAAAAAGAATAATAAGAAGAAAAAAGGAAAAGGATTGTATGTGCGACCGTATAAGGGTGCAGGAATTAAAAAAAAAAAATCTACTTGTCGAAAATGATAAAATCTATACCAAACAGACCTTTGTCAACATTTGATATAATAAAGTATGCTAACAAATTAAAAATACCATATTTTAGAGGTGTATTTATGCGCGATACGCTTCCACAATTACCTCTAATAAACGAATCGGTAGTAATGAATTTAGATAACGTTAGGGGGAATGGCACGCATTGGGTTTGTTACAAGAAACGCGGACGGATTGTACATTATTTCGACAGTTTTGGTAATCTACGCCCACCTATAGAATTGGTGGAATACCTTCAACGACAATATCCTGTACAAATAAGATATAATTATGAGGCACGCCAAAAGAGGATGAATTCTGTCAATTGCGGTCATTTGTGTTTAGACTTTCTGGCATCAACAGCATGATTTGTATATCTGGAAGAAGCTCTTATTTTACGTGCGAATTTTTTCCCCCCATCGATCTTTCGTCTTCAAAACAATGGGAAATTGGATTGGTTGATTTAATGACATACAATTCCATACCAAATATAGAGAAAGATGTTAATGATAAATTCTATTATGGTAAAGCAAATCAATCAATTACTATTCCCGAAGGAGCGTATGAAATTGATGATATCAAACATTACCTGGACAAGGAGTTGAAGAAACAAAATAAAAAAAACTCTTTACAGATAAAAGCAAATAATAACACTTTAAAAACAGAACTTTTCTGTTCAGAGAATGTACACTTTACAAAGGAGGATACGATTGCATCGTTATTGGGTTTTAATAAGGGTTCCACATTGGAGGCGGGTAAATGGCACGAGTCTCCAAATCCGGCAGCCATTGTTAAAGTGGACGTTATACGAGTAGTGTGCGATATTGTAAGGAATTCTTATAAGGACGGTGTTGAAGGTCACGTACTACACGAGTTCTATCCGATAGTAGAACCTGGTTATAAAATAGTTGAGAAACCATCGCACGTAATATATCTACCAATAGTTCCGCAGGGCCTGCTTTATAAAATCAATATTAAATTGGAAGATCAATATAATCGATTGGTTAATTTTAGAGGAGAAACCATAATTATTCGTCTACATTTAAAAGGAATTAAATAATGGGATTTATTTTTACAAACAAAGGAATTCCATTAGATAATTATACCTCACCACCCCGCATTCATCATTCAAAGCTCAAAGAGGTAACACCGGATAATCTTTTATTTTTAAAATCAATTCCCGGATACAGAATAAATTATGTTAAACGTTAATGCTCCTGTACACAGCAGCGAAATTATTACAGACTATGAATGGCATTCACATTCACCCTACTCGTCAAATTCTTATGGAAATAGTGATGAAATAAGGATTCCTATTCACCAACAGGATGTGTATACGCTACCAAGTAAAAGTTATTTGCTAATTGAGGGATTGCTTTTAAAGGAAGACGACTCAGCGGCGACAACAACAAAATTTGTAAACAATGCGCCAGCCTTTCTGTTTGAAGAAATACGATACGAGCTGTGCGGTACGGAAATAGATCGAGTTAAAAACGTTGGCCATACAACATTAATGAAAAATCTTTTAACTCTGAGACCAGAAGAAAAAAATCTTTTAGGAAATTGGGGTTGGACGACAGACACACAAGCATATTCCCTCGAAACTGATGGAAAGTTTTCATACTGTATCCCGCTTAGACTCTTGCTTGGTTTTGCCGAAGATTACAAGCGCATAATTTTAAACGTTAAACAAGAGCTGATTTTGCTAAGAGCCTCCAACGATAAAAACACAATTCTTCAGACAACAGCCGATCAGTATAATATAAAAGTGAAGATTAATAAAATTGTATGGCGAATGCCGTATATAAAAGTTGTGGATGAGGAGAAAATATCTCTACTAAGAATGACAGAAAGAGATGAAATAATTTCGATTCCTTTTAGACGTTGGCAAATGCATGAATACCCAATTCTTCCGAAAACAAAATTCCAAACCTGGACGGTGAAAACATCTTCTATGATGGAAAAACCTCGTTATGTAATAATTGGTTTTCAAATAAACAAGAAGAATGATTCGACCAGCAACGCTTCACACTTTGATTTCTGTTCTATAGAAAATATTAAACTATACTTAAATTCAAATTACTATCCCTATGATAATATTAACGGAAACACAGCTGTTTTATACGACTACTTTTCAAGATTTCAATCATCCTATTACCATGGAAGCGAAGATCAACCATTCGTCGATAGAAAAACCTTTATCAATAAAACACCACTTTTCGTCATTGATTGCTCAAACCAGCCAGAAACTTTAAAGACGGGATCGCTCGATGTGAGAGTTGAGATGCAGAGCAGCGCAGACTTTCCAGACCTCACAGCATGCTACTGTCTTATTATTCATGATGCTCTTGTACAATACTTACCTTTGTCAGGAATTGTAAAGAAAATAATGTAAATAAAGAATTTATTTTTTTAAATTGATTGTGTATTTATTGGGTAACAAATAACAACACCAAATACAATATATATATATTTATTAAGTAATAAAAAAATAAATAATACAATATTTGTTAGATAAAATAAATACAATAATAATGTTAAGAATATATATATTTGTTTAATAATAATGGAAGGAAGGGGCGATGATGGTTACAAATAAAAATGGCCTATACTAATGGTCCCTGTATAAAAATAAATTTGCCGGTGCCGATCGAGATAGGCGTCGGCATGTTCAACATTTTTAATTGTTTTGGGTATACCATAATAAGAGTATACCCGAATTCTATTTTGAATGTACAAAATGTCAAAAATTTCCAAAAATTTTTCCATACATCTGTCGGGAATTAAAATGTCTAACCCCACAGCCGAATCTCTTATGAAATTTACCATTTCGTCTAATCCAAAAAAATTTATAAACGGGCGGCCAAACCCCCCCGCTGTAAACATCATTGCCCCTTCCTCTGAAATTACAAATTCTAAAAACATAAAATGGCAGGTCGTCAGCACTTTCAACATATTTGTCCGCCACCTGTGATTGCCCACCGGCATGATTTCTGAAACAAAACATTAATCGATTAAATAATGACCATATGCAAGTGTTGTAATTCCATCTTCACATATATATCTTTTATCATCGTCAGCACTTAGAGCTAATTTATTAACAGTAATGGATTGAATATTATGTTTTCTAGATCTAAATAGTTTCATATCTTTTCTGAGTTTAACACCCTCAAATAAACATTTTTTATAATCATCAAAACATATTTGTTTTTTTATCACCGGTTTAGTTATTCCTTTTACTTTTTTTGTCACCTTATCGCTCATAGTCTTGAAGGTATAAAGTTTTGGACGCAAACCCACAAATTCTGTGATTACATCGCTCATGCATTCGTCTTTGAAACATCCTAATCTCTTTTTATTTTCTACGGAATAGTTCTTGTGGTCTGTTGGGTAATCAGACATGTCGAAAAATTCCTTCATTTGTAAAAGATCTTCGTATACGTTTTCTGTAAAGATTTCATAGAAAAACGAATCTGTGTCTAGGTACATTAGATTTACAGTTTTATCTTTATAAAAGTTTTTTATAACTTTATAGTGAAATTCATACATGTGATATTTGCTTAGTTCTAAAACAGAGAAACCAATATATATCGGTTTATTAAATAAAATTGTCTCTTTCCCACATTCGATTGCGCTCAGATTTTCATTGTAAACAATTCTGTTTAGGAAATTTGGTCTTGAAATCAAACGTTTCAACCGCTTCTCGTTATTAACAAGCTCGAGATTCATCCTTTTTCTAATATTTTCAATACTCTTTCCAAACATTGCATTATTTAACAGCTTATAAAAATCTTTTTCAAAATCATTTTTTGCCTCTTTTCTTTTCTGCGTATTAAATGCAATATAAGACGCCAGCCAACAGCTCTGGTTAAATTTTAATATCCTATGTATTTTTTCAACTGTAAGCCCGTTTCTAATAGCCTGTTTAAGATTCATATAGTGACAGATGTAACGTTCTTTTGTGTCAAATGTTGTTAAAAGTTTTTCCTGTTTTGATCCGGGTGGTGTCTTACGTTCCGGTAAAAAGGGAAGATCATTATGAGAGTCATGCAAATAAGTTGGATAGTATACATCACACTCTATTATGTATCCTTTATCACCCTCATCTTGAATTTCGTTTACATCAAACGTTTTAATTTCTTTGCGACTCAACCATTCAAAAGAATCTTGCGGCATAGGTTTTGACATTGCAAAACCATATAAATTGTTAGCATCTATGTAAAGTAAATAGGTATTTGGTTTTTCCGGATCATATAAAGTGTATGGATTATTAGCCTTAGACCATCTCTTTGAACAGCTTGTTATACCGCCTCTAATCCCCCTCTCTATAAACATATACATATCGTAATCGGTAATCAAGTCTAATTCTATTTTTGTATACTTTAACATTGCGTCAAACGTTAAACTGGGAACCGACAAATAATATGCGGGATCAACGCTATAATTGTCTAAACAAATGTCTCGAAAATTTTCAAATATATCAGCAAGTAGAAGCACATCTGTACGCAAATATAAATCACTATATTCACCCAAAGTCTTGCAATTGAAACGCTCCCAAACTCTTTGTGCGTGATTATAATCATCATCGCTCACGTTCTCGTCCGTAATGCTATTATAAAAATCCTCCTTTTTCGGAAGTTTGGGTTCATCTAATCTGGCCCAAGAATCTGTATATTCATACGGATAAACACCTTTTCTCGTTACAAGTTCTAGATCATTTGTAAAAAATTTTTGTGTGTGAGAAAATCTATCTTTTGGAAGATTATTTGCAAGACGGGCTAAACTATCATTCATAAATCTGAAACTATCTAGAAATCTCAATTTAATCCCGCTTACGGTCTGTTTTGTAAAAGATATATATTTTTCGGAAGTATTTGGAATTACACCAATTTTTTCAGAATCAATACCTAGTTGACGAACAATAAAATGTGAATCATAATTTGAACTACCATGAATGAATATAGGTAAATAGCGTTGATTTTGTCTTTTTAAGTTACAATCATTACATATTACATTTCTAAATTTACCAGTGAAATGACAATGATCTCTTACACGTGGATGTAATGCGGTAAAGTCTCTATTACAAGATTCACATTGTGTAGCCAGTTTTACTCTACGTTTTTCATCACGGCTAAGAGGGAGAAGGGGAAAATTATTTTCCTGTAATAAATCGCCGATAAGATTTGCTATAGAAATTAAATAGTCCATAAATTTAGCGGCCGCATCCACACCTCTATACAAATATGGATCGCAAGGTAAATTGCGTGTAATTGATTCCGGAAGATTTTGCCAAACCAGGTACACACAAAAACTCATTGGTTCGTGGTGACTATCCACTTTTGTAAACTGCGAATCAATTTTATTTACTTTTTTCAATATACTTTCAAAATCACAATAAGCTACAATAGGAATTCTAAAACTATGATGAAAATTTGAAAATTTCAAAACCGAATGTTCTTTTGGCATAACACACTTTACCGGTTTATTATCGCGACAATCTTTTTTATGTGTTTTTAATTTTTTACGCGAATCCTTACCCTGATAGCCGGCGAAACAACGTTTACAAAATATCATTTTCTCTTTATGTTTAGTAATCTGGCTACGCACCAATTTTGAAAAATTCTTAATATAACAATAATGATTAGAAATTAACAACAAGTCAAAATGAGTTTTTCTCTGTTTATTAGATATCCTTAAGGGATAAATTGTTTTTTTCCCATTTACTCCATAAACGTTTACACTAACACCAATATTTTGTTTTTCAAAAACTTGTATTTGTTTTAATTTTACAGGAAAAGTAAGTCCATTAAAGTTAAACAAATCACTCAATTCTCGATATCTTTTATTCACTCTTTCTACATGTTCTCCCAAAACATAACGAGATAGGATTGCCCATTGAAAACATTTTTCGTCTCGCAAATTTTTAGGATTAATAACCGCACTTTTAACAGCAATAAATTTTGGTAAAGGTACATACGAACTTCCTCCAAGCGGGTTATATTTGCTAAATCTTAAGAGAAGCCCATCTACAGAGAGTAAAGTCCATCCGCTCCCCTTTCCCTGATATTCATATTCCTCCAAACAAATTTTCATAAACATTTCCTCTAACAGTTCGCCAATTGATGAATCTTGGAAAATTGGAATATTAACGGTTTTAAAAGCTCTATTCTCCACACCCGTATCAGCTAACATTGGTTTAGTATAAGTACATTCTACAATAATGTTAAATTTTAAAGGTGTATCATATTCTATTAACATATTTTCAATAAGGCGTCTAATTTTTTCATCGTTTCCAACTAAAAATGTGCAGACATCCTTAAATGCTGTATTATTGTTTTTTAAAAAATAAGTTTTTAAAATACCTCTAAAAGCGTTTTCTATTTCTATAAACTCGTCTCCGTCACACCGCAGTCCCAATCTATATTCTTTTTTATTTAAAGCCATTTTTTTATTTAGTATCAATAGATTCAATTTTAACGTTTTTAATCTTTAAAACTTTTCACAAACATTTGCTAGAATATTATTAATAGCGTTATAAATTGATTCATCTTTTTCGTTTAGTATAAAATAACCCTTTTTATTAACCTTTTGCCAAAAATTCTTTTCGCTTGTACAATCTTTCAAATCTTTTATTTCGGTTATTTCAATTTTAACAAGATGGGTACCAGTCTCACCGGGTGTTATAATTCTTTTCCTAGTGTTTCCCGAATGATACAGAAACTGTTGACTTATAAGAACCGAACCACTTTTTTTCTGAAACTTTTTCGAAAATATTTTAGCAAAGCCGTCCTCCTCCTCCTCCTCGTCTTCCTCCTCACTACTGATATCTTTTTTTCTCTTTATTCCTTTACACTGTTTTGAAATACTATTTAATTTCTCTACAACTTCGAATGAAAACTTTTCATTTTTTTCTAAAACGTGTTTTAGAATATTACAAATTTTACTTAGAGACAATTCTTTATCTTTTGACTTTACTTTAGTATGTAAACAATTCAAAATTTCTCTAACTACAATAATGGGTTGTAACAGCAAAGAATTGTGACTATTTTGATATTCTTGTTTTAGTAAACGATAAAAACTATCCCATCTATTAAAAGTAACTAATCCAAGCTTGTAAAGATTTTCTACAATATAGTGAATAGTAAACATACTACCGGTCAGGACGAGGCTTCCTTCTTCTGTGTACGCCGGTGGTGGTGTTGGATGATTGGCTACCGGCGACTGCGCAGCCACATTGTATGCTGGTGGTGAAGGCGGCGGACTGGGAGTGATGTATTCCTCCTCTGCTCCAACGTTGTTTATAAGTTGAAACTCCATTGCTACAACAAAATGTCTATCAGTTGTTTGTTTTCGTTGTATTAGAGAAAACAATAAATAATTTCCTAAAGACAAGTACTTACTTGATGAAATAGAAAAAACACTGCTCACTTTGAAAAAACACTGTGATGAAGTGATTATAACTGATGCCTCTTCTTCAAAGTTCTCTCTTATATACTGAGGCTCAAGGACTATGAAATCATGACAATGTTGCACGTCTTACCAAGTTGCTGTTTCGGATAATAATTACTACACGTACCAAGGTTGCACTTTCTGTCGAGTTACACCTATGAAAAATAATTACTACACGTACCAAGGTTGCACTTCCTGTCGAGTTGCACCTTTGAATAATAATTGCACACGTTCCAAGGTTGCACTTCCTGTCGAGTTGCACCTTTGAATAATAATTGATACACGTTCCAAGGTTGCATTTCCTGTCGACTTACAACTTTGAATAATAATTGATAAACACCCAAGTTTGTATTTCCTGCTGACACACCATGTTGAATAAATAATTAACAAACAACCAAGTTTGTACTTCCCGACAATTTGCAGCGGTTGACAATCGGCATGCTAATCTAAATCTTCTCCATACCTAGCGTTATATTTTTCTATGCGCGTTTGCCAAATATCAAATAAGAAATACAAATCAAAATACTCTTGATAATTATTAAGTTCTTTTACATATTTTAATTTACAATAACTTAACATTTCGTGAAGATTATTCCAACACAATTGTTTTGAATATTTTCGTAGAAATTTTAAAGTGCCTAAACGTAGCTCTCCATTTTCCCGATTGAATAAATTTAATGATGAACAATATGTTTCAAAATCTAACTTATGTGAAAATTTATCTAGAAACCAAAATGGCACATTCGTATCTATAAAAACAATATTTAAAATATTAAGCTCGTTTGGTATTTTTTCTATTAGATTTTCATCTGAAATATATTTGTAAAGTTTTAAAAATAACCCTCTAAATTTATTTACACTCTCCTCATCTTTTTTCAATATTTCTAAAGAATTCTCTAAAACATAATCACACTTATCAAACAATATTGCAAAATTTACAGCACTTTCTGTACAATAAATTGCCAATTTGTTAAAAATGTTTTCAAATATTAGTTGTATTCCTAAATTATGTGAATTATTATTCTCACCGTATATTGTTTTACGATTATCCAGAATATCGTTCTTATAGTTACACAACCGACATTTAATTAAAGTTTTTGTATTTATCGCACTATCTACAATTGATTTTGTAACAATAAAATTACCGTACAATCGGTTATATGATATCACAGTTTGTATAAAAATAAAATCGTTGGCGGAAAAACTCCGCCGTCTCTTTGCACTCGACATCTCTCTCCAACTGTCGCTCTTGCGGGTTATATAACACAAATACGCAAAGAATATTAAACACTGTTTATTAATTCATATAGTATAGGTTCTACATCAGCATAATTTACAATCTTTTTTACATTGTTTAATTTTTCTTCATGAATATGGTGCAACTCTCTAATATAATTTAAATTGATGTTATTTATTTCTTCTGGACGATTCCTCCTAAGTATTCTTAAATAACAGGTGGCGGGTTCTGTGTTAACATACAGTCGAACGACTTTTTCGGTCTCCAAATAATTTGGTAAAAGGTTTCCCAACAAAAGAAGCAAATTATACTCTACAGAATTAATCTTTCCCATTTTATACAAAAGCAGGGAAAATATTTCTCTAGCGCTGAACAACGATCTATCCATAATAACGATGTAACCATCCTTTGAGTATTTTGCAGCCTCCATCTCATTTTCCAACATGTGTAATAAAACCATTACTTGGAAAGTGAATGCATAACGCTCTTGATCTTCATAAAACATTTTCAAAACATTCTCACCATTGAAATTTAACCATTTTGATACGGGTTCTTCTAACAACTTTACCTTGCAATTGTCGGATTGTAGATTCTCATAAAGCTGTGATGCAAGCACACTCTTACCTGCACCTATATTTCCTTCTAATATAATTATCATGATGTTGGTAATTTAAAAAATCTGTCAAATCCTGCTCGGTAGCGACCTTTATCCCTCTCGCTCTCCTTGTTGATAACAACAAATGAATAGCTGTTGCCATCGTTATTGTTCCAAACATTGGCACACAGTTCTTTGAATAATTCGAAGGACATATCTGTATTCACGTGGTCGTTGTAAACGTGCCGTAAATTACGATCATCCTGTTTAAATATTATAACAAGATTTGCATTATCACGAATCAACTGTTTTGGAATGTGACTGTACGTTTGACTCAAGTAAAAAACATCTAGCTTATAATGTCTTCCTGTTGTAAAATAGTTGCGAATATTATCCTGTTTCTCGCATGACACATCATCGAATATAATAATAGAATCTGTTTTTATTTCTGTTAGATCGGGGACTTCTTCATTTTCCGAAAACAATTGATATCCAATTTCTGGGAGACCTTTTAACACACAACTTAAAAACTTATATTTTGGTTGACATAACGATTTAGAAAATATATATACGTTTTTAAAATGCAAACCATTTGGAGAAAATAATAAATTCATTATTAAATTGGTTTTTCCTGAATTACTGGGTCCTGCTATAATACATCGAATATTATTTGGAAGAAGCGTATTGTGTTTCGCTTTTTTTATTTTAACAGTAGGAAATATTATGTCATCAAAATTTATGATTGGAAGTTTAACGCGCTGTTTCACCAACTTCATTGTAAATCTTTTTTGTCTATCCAAGTGTCTCTTGTACTATCAAAACCCAACCAGCGAACAAGCAGTTTATTTCCTTTCTTACGTATCACTTTCTCTATTAAATAGATATCTCCATACTTTGTTTTACTTAATTCTTCGTTGTAAAATCCTCCTTTTATCACATCACCAGATTCGTCTTTTAAAATGTATGTGACTGGAACCGTAGACTTAATCTCATAGACTGTGTAGATCTCGTTTGACCAGCCGGGGTAGTAACCTTTATCAAAAAATTTCTTAGTTCTACTAATCCTAACTTTATCCCCCACTTTAAATCTATTTTCAACCTTTATTTTTTTTCTATTATTAATTATTCTCTGCAAAACTAAATACTCGTTATTCTTGTTTACCTCTACCGGTTTCATGCCAATTGTTCTGTGCACAGTGTTATTGTATTTTCTAATAATTTCTGGTAACAAATTTAACCATTTATAATTACCCTGTTCACTAAATGCTATCCACATTTTTCTCTTTATTGTTCTATTTAATCGTTCTACAATAGACGCTTTTTTATCAGAAAAAGTAGAATAATGATTAACACCATACTTATCTAACAACCTTTTAATCTGAACATTGTAAAACTCTTTTCCTTTATCTGTTTGTAAATGTTTCATATGATGCTTATGTAAAATTGGTTGCAAAACTCTTGCAATCTCATCAGCATTTTTTGTCTTTATCGGCTCGGCTATTGCAATTTTACTAAAACAATTTATTACAACTAATATATATTTATAACCTTTATTGATTTTAGAAAATGGTAACATCTCTACAAGATCTGCTTGAAAAAGATCATGCAAACCTTTAAGTTCAACATAACGGGTAGAAAAATTTCTACGAACCTGTTTGTGTAATTCATTAGCTATTTTATTTCTTACATTCATTTTTTAAAACATTAATAATTCTTAACTATTTTACAATAAGGTGCTGCTTTTTTATGCTCTTGTTTTGGACAATCCTCCTCCTGCCACCGGTCGAGTGTAACTCCACACGCAAGACAGCTGGTTGCATCTCCTTGTCCCGTATAATAGAATCCAGTATCAACCATTTCATCAATTTTTGGAAAGGGTTTTGGCCAATGAAGAAACGTTTCTCTCATCAAGTCTTCAGTTTCAATAACGATTGTTTTAAATTCTCCGTATTTGTGTAAATTCAGTGAAATATTTTTGTTTTGGTCACAATTTGGATTTGAAATCTTATGTAAAAAATTTATATGTCTAATTGTTAAACTTTCTGTGGATTCCCAACCACAACCACAACACACAATATTATCAAACATTTTTGTACGGTAAAAACCTGATTTTATAAGATCTTTTTTTGAACAATTAAATATATTATTAGTCCAACAGCCTGTAACATCCTCACCTGAATCGGACATCTCTCTTACTTGACAGCGGATCGGCAATAGAAACAATCTGTCTTCTTCAACGGAAATGATATACCATCAAACGAAAACCGGTGTTCTCTGCATATAAAACAAATTTAACACGTCAGAATCTTTTTTCAAATGTTCTGGTAGTCTGTCGTAAATATTTTCTATATTTTCGTGATGTTGTAATAAGAACTGTTTAGGCAGATATTTGACTAATTCTTGTTGCATATCCTTATATCCTTTAACACAACATTCTTTGATTGCTAAATTAACAGCACAAATTCTATCTTGAACCAAATGTTCCAATTTCCACCAGTCAAGTAGCACACACGCATTTACATACGCACAATTTTTAGAGCTATGCTCAAACATACATGGTTTACAAGCTATAGCACAAAATTGTTTCTTTAAGACAGTTAAATTTGGACAGTTTAAATCATCTAAATTAACAATTTTCACATTGAATTCACTTAACAAATCAGTTAAAAATTTTTGTTTTTCGCAACCTTTTACATAAACAGTACCACTAATATTAATCTGTCTAAATAATTGTTTCAACTCACAATACGGTTTAACACCCGAGTCCCAACGGAGTCCGTGATAATATTTTTCCAGCCAAATCACTTGTTTTTGCAAATCTTTCTGCAGTTGGTTAAAGTTGAACGGCGGTTGAAACAACTGAAATTCATACACTTGCTCATCTGTTGACACTATGGCTAACTCTTTAATAATGAAACTATTATTGTTGTTTTTAAAACCTTGAAAATCGATAATGAACTCCATTATTTAGATTTCTTGCTCGGTGACTGCAACGTAAAACCTTTTAGTTGATTGGTTGCTGCTCTGATAGATTCTTCGTTTAAACGACGTTCTTCTCTTGCACGATCCGCTGCCAATCTTATCCAACAAATACCGCTTCTTGCTTCTTTATGTTCGGAGTCAGTACTAACTTGATAAACAGTATTCAAATCTTCTCGAAAATGTACTCTACGAGAGTTGTCGGCCATGGCTTTTATACCTCCGGCTACTTGTGCGCATCACCTTTAAGTAACCTTGTACGTGAAACCTTGAACGTGTTAGAATGTGATCGGATGTGCGTGAGACCTTGAACGTGTTATAATGTGGCTGGATGCAGCCTTGAACGTGACCGGATGTGCGTGCGACTTTGTACGTGAGACCTTGAACGTAGCCGGTGAACGTGACCGGATGTGCGTGTGGCCTTGTACGTGTTAAGCCGGTGACCGGATGCGGCCTTGAACGTGCCCAGCCGGTGAACGTGTGGCTTTGTACGTGAGGCCTTGAACGTGCCCAGTGTACATGACCGGGAGTAACCTTTGTACGTGACCGGATGTGACCTTGTACGTGACGGAATGTGACCTAGTTACGTGATGCCCATATATGGTAATATGCCCATATATGGAATGTGATCTAGTTACGTGACCGGAAGTGATCTAATTACGTGATGCCCATATATGGTAATATGCCCATATATGGAAGTGATCTAATTACGTGACCGGAAGTGATCTAATTACGTGATGCCCATATATGGTGTTATGCCCATATATGGAATGGAATGTGATGACTCATTTTTGTCCTGGAAGCCCCATTTCCTTACTACTTAGACGTTATATAGAAAACTAACTGTAAATAAATTATTAAAGTTATAAAATTATGCAACTGTAATACAGTGGCGGCTGGTGAGTTAATAACTTGGTGGTTGCAATTATGTGGAGAGAATTTCCGGTGGATATGGAATATGAACGCAATTTAACACATTATTTTAGGTGATGAATTACACATGGAATTATACGTTTTTGTCTTAATTACACCAACATTTTAAACTTAAATCCATTAAAATGATTTGGTTACCATTACGAACAAGTAAAACATTTTTAGCTTTCAGTTAAGGGTAATACTAACCTGCAATAAAATAGTTAATAAACTGAAAATAACATTATTTCTGATTGCCTTACTGAACTGGTTGATTTAACTATAATTTTACTTACTTGAAAAATTAACTTGACGCGCATTAACAAATGTAAAGTACTAGTGAAGTGTAGGTTTGATAATGCCTGAATAGAAAAGGCGTAACGTACGTCACCAGGGAATAAAAAAGAAAAATAAAGGACTGAGAGCTGTAAGTACACAAAAAAGTAAAATTATATGAAAATAACAATTAAATCATGCATGAATAAACATAGAATTCAGGCAAATTATATGTTTAAATATCACTAACCTCATTTAAAAAGAAATATATTAAAAGAAAATATATTAACATAATCTAAAACAAATAAACAAAAAACGCAGCTAGCCAAAATACTAGAACAAAACTAACAACACGTAACCTCAAAATGTCTTGCATTATTCACTTAACAAAACATGAAATATGAACATTAAAGCATTCTGGCTGACAAACCCCTGGTGGCTGGTTGTAGAACTTTTATGCACCTGAAGGCTTTATGTGAGTTGCCATAGTAACACATTAGTTACAAATCCCCACCAGTTTCAATGCTAATAGCTGCATTAGGCTCTGGTTGCAGAAGCAGTGCGTTCCACGACGCTGCGCGCGCAGGTTGGGTTGACGTTCTTCGGCTTTTCAACGGTTTTGGACATTCTTGGCCATAAATTTTAGATTGAAATGAGGTTGATATTGATAATGCACTGATATTTAAAGAAATATTAATGTGATTAATTTTTGTTTTATTTCTTGGGGGTTGTGCAACCAAACAACCACACAAGGAGCCGCCACTGCTATAATAGTAATTCTTAATTTCATAAAAAATTACTAATTCTTCCGCTAATTCACATCCATCTTGGTATATTTTGTAACAGAATAGGGCAAGGAATAGCGAGGATTAACCCAACATTGAAGTGTCTTTTCATTGAAATCATAAATACGCTTTTATCTGAAATGCGTCCATCACTGAAAGCTTACTTGTAACCACTTTGACCAGCTGATCCACCATAACCACAATACAAGTACGTCTGCTTGATGGACTCCAAAGAGACTCCAGCATCTCGCAATCTGACGTGTATTTTTGGACTTTTGATCCTGCCCACAAAATCGACAATTTTGGTCTCTGTCCAAAACTCCTACTGTTGCTAGATATTTCCTGAATTGACCATGTCCTGTTATAAGTGCAACAACTTATCCCAGCTCTTGTCGTTTTAGCTTGATCACGGTCTGAGCTTGGTACTTGGTCCACTGATTAGTCGTTTACCCGATCTCATGAATGGTCTAGATGCTCCTTTCTTGGCGAGAGTCTTCTATTTGGCTTGTGTGTCACGGTGTCCTGGCAACCATCCTGTTCTTTGTGGAGTTTGGATAGTGTTGAGGGATATTCCTTCACCAGTTTGGGTGAGAGTTGTACTGATTGTGAGTCCAGAGCGTTAAGTAGTGTTAGACTGTCGGAGAGTATTATTATTATAGGAGTAATAATAGGATAATAATATCCTGTGGACAGCAGTCGCTAAGATCTGTTGATTTCTAATGTACGTTGTTAGTATTTGGAGACTAGGTTAGCTAAATTTACTTAAGGTTAGGTTAGTTAGAATTACATAAGATGAGGTTAAGTAAGTTTAACTACCGACAGTGGCGGCTCGTGAGTAAAATGCTGGGGGGGGCACACACGACCGGGGTGTTTGAACATTTTGTGTATTTTAGACAGTTTTTAAATCAATCTAGCAGTTATTAAATTTGTGATGCCATATGTTTCTGAAATACTTATCATATGTAAATCTTAAATACTCTACTTACATACCTTTAGTTATATTGCTTGTAGCAGAAGTCCATCCTTCTTTCCGACTCACTAGATACGTTGCTCTGCGCATGCTCGGACGCCGTCCCAAGCCTTCCATAAGGCACAAGCTTAGACGCGTCATAGCACCAGCTGCCCCCACCACTACCACTCTTCATATAACTGCATGGTAATGGATTTTGACGTTCTGGCTAGCGCCCCACGGCTACAAATACAAACTTCTCGCGCTATTTTTGCGTGTTTTTCCCTACATTTTCGATGTATGTGATTGAAAAAAACACTTTGGTTAATTAGATGTATAATTATAATTGAATGGGTATTTAATTTTTTTTCTTTTTCAAATCTTTTGGAGGGGCGGCGTCCGAGAGCCCTTGTGGGCAAGCCGCCACTGACTACCGAGGCGATGCACTTACACAATTAAGATATAATAATAATAATTGTGAGAGCGGAGGTGTTAGCTGATAGGAGTCTGACACTACCCTAGTCATATACAGAATGTCCATGATGTATTTCCCTTCCTCCACGAAAATAATAGAACAAATTGCTTAGTCTGAAGAAACGTCTCAACTGTTCCAGGCTGGTTGTACTGATGGAATTGAAAAAAAATTGAAGCAATGTTAGTTTAGGTTAAGTAAGGTTAGGTAAGTTAGATTAGTTAGGTTAGGTAAGGTTAGGTAAGTTGGGTTATGTTAAATAAGGTTATGTAAGGTTAGTTTATTTAGGTTAGATTAGTTTCGGTTAGGTTAAGTAAGGTTGGGTTAGGTAGATAAGTTTGTAACTATATTTGTATATTGTATATATTTTATAGTATTGGTTGTACTTTGATAATTGATGTAGTTTTATGACTGTAACGATTAAGTTCAAAAGGTTTATATTTTTTCAGATTAAAATTTTAATAATGTGTTAAGCTCGGTCTTCAGAATTATCTTGGCATTTTCAATTAGATCACATAATAGAGAGATATGCAGTACAATTGCGTCAACGTTAGTAGGGCTTGGGTCACTTGAGGCTCCCTTTCGTGCCTCTCCCATATATATCCATGACGTCACACTCCAAAGGCTTCACACTTCAATGAAATCACACCTCAATGACGTCAGACCTCAATGACGATACATACCAATGACGTCACACTGAGTTAGTTTTTTAACGTAACTAATTTAAAAATAAAATAAGAACAGAAATTATAAGCAAAGCTTACTATAATGTAATTGAATATTTTATATGTTCGCTTTGAAATTAAAAAATCTAGGGCAAGAGAAGTTGTAATAATTTTAATGTAAACCATTTTTGTATTTTAAGATCGGCATTGCACCTGTTTCTGTAAGAATGTTTTTGTGCAATAAACTAATCTAATCTGATCTAATCTGCCGTTAAGTAGGCCACATTGTGTGTGTTTTATGATAGGTTGGGATACTACCCCTCCCCTCAAGATTTATAAAATTATGTAACTTATCATATCAAATGGCATAAAAAGACGAATCTAATGGCACTAATGATATACTTTTTGGATCACCCTAACTGAAATAACGGTACAAAATGTATTTCAGATTTTTATAAATACCATATAAAATAACGAAAATAAAAAATATAATCATTAGACAAGGATAGTTGGTATATATAAAGAAGAAAATTCTTTTTATATGTATGATCCAATTTATATGTGTGTTAATAATAAAAGTGTTGGGTAAAATGTCTGGATAATAGAAACAGAAGGGAATGAAAGATAGGTGTTCAATAAACAAAATAAGAATAAGGAGTGGAGGAAGACCTAGAAGGGCAAATGTAGGATGATGGGTATATGGGAAGTAGAGATATGCCTGAAAGAATAGAATAATAAGAGGAAAAGTTATCTGTTCTCACAAATGCTCTCTGTCACAGCTATACTAACCAATAAGATTACTTTCTGTTCTCACTGTACTTTGTAGGCTAATTAAAATGCACCTTTTCTGTTCCCCTAA